>PVJD01004286.1:0-112935 GCA_004026545.1 Mormoops blainvillei | reverse complement strand
GGGAGGGGGGGGGGGAGAGAGAGAGAGAGAGAGAGAGAAACACTGATGTGAGAGAGAAACATCAATTGGTTGCTTCCTATATGCACCACGACCACGGACCAGACACGCAACCCAGGCATGTGCCCTGAACGGAAGTCAAACTGAGCGACCTCTCACTTTGCAGAACAACACCCAACTGAGCTGCACCAGTCACGGCAGAAAGAGTCACTTCTGTTCACTTTTGTCCTTAACATTCACTAGAATAATGCTTCCATCACAAAATTACAGCTTATGTATGTTTAAGGATTTATTTGTGAATGATTGTAATAATTCCCCATAAAAGATCTTAATGAAGGTAAGAAGGAATTAATATTTAATAACAGATATATATGAAGCAATTTAAATGTTATGAAATGATAATGAAAACGCTTAAGATCAAACTTTGTAGGATGCAGCTAAAGTGGTATTTAAAGGGAAATTTATAGCCTTAATTGCACATAACAGAAAAGACTAAAAATTAATGTACTAAATGTTCAAATTCAAGATGTTAGAAAAAGATACTAGGAAGTAGAAAACAACAATAAGCAGAAATGACTGAAAGTCCCAGAACAAAAGAGAGTTCTAGAGAAGATACCCCAGATCAAAAGCTGGTTATTTTTTTCCTAGTATTTTATTTTATTGGTTTTTTTTCTTAACACCTGGTTATTTGAAAAGAAAAAGTGGCCAAGATATTTATGAGACTGAGAGAAGTCAGAAATAAATATAAGAATAAAAAAGGCAACTACATATAGAAAAGATTTTTTTTTTAATATAATACTCAAATCAGCTTTATGCCAATAGTATCTCAGAAAGTTTAGGTCATAAATGGATAATTTTCTAGAAAACTATAACTACTAAAACTAACTCAAAAGAAAAACAGAATAAATCTATGATCTCAAAACACCAGGTTTACAAAGTTTAAAGACAGCCTCTACTAATCATTCAAAGACTAGATAAGCCTGCATCTTAGAAAAATGAATCCAAAGAGGAGAAAAGTGAAGGAACACTCCTCAACTAATAAGTGAGACTGGCCCATATAACCCTGATACCAAAATAAGATTAGTTTCAGAAAGGATAACTACAGGCCAATGTCACTTGTAAATAATTTTAAAATCCTAATAAAATATTAGAAAACTGAACCCTAAAATGTTTTTGAAATACACCTCATGACCAGGTGAATTTACCCCAGGCTTGCGAGCATGATTTTATGTTAACAAAAATCTATACAAATGACTGAGAAGCATATGAAAAAATGCTTCCCATCATTAGCCATGAGGGAAATGCAAATCAAAGCCACTGGGAGGTACGATGTCTATACTTTTTCTCTGATGGAAAGTAACAAGAGCTAGTGAGGATGTGAAGGAATCGGAGCCCTTATACACTGTGGTGGGGATGTAGAATGGTGTGGTGGTTGTGGAGGGCGGTTGGTGGCTCTTCAAAGTTAAACATAGAATTACCTTATGTTGAAGCAATTCCGCTCATAAACCCAAAAGAAGTGAAAATAGGTACTCAAACAAATACTTGTAAACAAATGTTTATAGCTGCGTTACTCACAAAAGCCAAAAAAGTGGAAACACCCCAAATACGTTCATCAACGAATGAATGAATAAACAAAAGGTGGTATATACATACAAAGGGTACTGAGACATAAAAAGGAATGGCGTACTAATACACGCTACAACATGAATGAACCCTGAAAACAATATGCTAAGTAAAAGAAGCCAGTCACAAGACTATATATTGTATGATTCCATTTAGATATAGGGTGGAGCAAAATACGTTTACAGCTATTTGCATGGAAAATAATACAATAAATAATAAATAATAATACAAAAGTAAACTCTGTGTTTCCCATGCTCAGCTGGAAGCGTACTAGTGCCCCACCCTGTATAATGTCCAGTGTAAGAAAATCCACAGAGAAAGGTGGATTCAGCGGATGCCAAGTGCTAGCGGGGGAGGAGTGACCGCTAATAGGTACGGGGTTTCTTTTGGGGATTATGAAATGTTCTGGAACTAGATAAATAATGATAGTTGCACAACCTTGTAAATATACTAAAATCCACTGAATTGTACACTGTAGAAGGGTGACATTCTGGATATATCTCGATTAAAAAGAACAGAGGCGGTGGAACCGGATAACCCTGGGCACTCACCTTTGCGTTCTTGCGGCAGTTTTCGCCTCTGCCACAGGTCCCTAACCTGCAAAATGAGAATGGTGGGCTCCACCACCCAAAAGTAGGTTCTACTTTGCAGGGCTGTTATGAGCAATGCCTGAATAATAATGCACAATGCTCGACATGGCATCTATTGAAAAAAATATAAATTGTCATTATGATTGTGTTACACAGTAAGAGATTGAAGAGTAGGAAAGAGTATGACAAAGAGCAGGAATAGATGAAGGCACATAAAAGATTTTGAACAAGTTGAGTGAGGAAACGTGTCTTCTTAATCGTTTCTCTAAGCCCAGAGTAATATCTTTTGCAGAGAAGACAGAAGATACCAACTATTTCTAATATTGAAACCAATCATTTCAGTATGTTGCATACTTTCATATTTAAAAAAAACGCAAAAAGACAAGCACAGATACATGTTACAACATAGATGAACCTTGAAAACGTAATGCTAGGCGAAAGAAGCCAGTCACAAAAGACACATCGTATGATTCCATTCCCATGAAATGTCCAGAACAGGCAAATCCACAGAGACAGAGGGTGGTCAGTGGTTGCCAGGGGTTGTGAGGAGTGATTGTTAATGGGTACAGGGTTTCTTGAAGTAATAAAGATGTTCTAAAACTGATGGCGGTGATGCTTTACAATTCTGTGAATATACTAAAAATCATTGAATTATAGACTTTCAATGGACAAATTATATGGGTATGTGAATTATATCTCAGTAAAGCTGTTAAAAATAGTAGATAAACAATCTGGATATGTAATTCACCAGATTAATAGATTAAAAAGAAAAAAATGATAACCTCAACAGATGGAAAAGGCATTCAATGAAATTCTACAACCATTTTTAACAGTATCTTCAGAAAATCACAAACTGAAAGGAATCTGCATGATCTAATGAATAGAATTTTCAAAAATGTAAGAGTAAATATCTTAATTAAATTGTGAAACATTAAAAAAACTCCCCTTAAAGTCAGGAGCAAGAAAAGAAGGCCATGTGACTGATACAGTACATAGCATTTTGCCCTATTTCCGCAATAACAAAAATGCCAATTTTTGTTCAATGTAGCAACTACTCAATTGAAAAACCTTATTTCCTAGAACCCTTTGCAGCTAGTATATACCATAATCTTGGTGCCAATAAAAAATCAGAGAAGTATGCTGAGGATATCTGGGAAAGTTTTTTTTCCTCCCAATATGGGTACTTCCCCTTCCTCCTTGCACTTCCTTCAATGAAGTGCCTGGAGTGCGGTGGTTATCTGTAGGTACAAAAGCCAAATGTTCAAGGATGGTCAAACAGAGATACAGAATGATCTTAGGACACTGGTGACAGCGTGGGGCTGGGCTTCATGTTACGTGAGAAAAGTGCTCCCCTCTCATTTGGGTTTTCAGTTACACACAGCTAAACACAATCCTAACCAGTAATAGCTTGCTGTCTTCTTCAACATGTTACTGAAGGCCTCCATGTGTATGGTGAAATGAGGAAAAAGAAAGAAAAGGATAAGGATTTGAAAGGAAGAAACAGCTTACTCTCTAATGGCTCAGTAAAAAATATTCTATCAAATGTGACAAAATGTTAAGAACTGGTGAACCTCCATAAGGGGAGTCAGGCTTGAAATTTCTCAAAATAAAATATTTAGGAAAAAAAGAAACAAGCAAAAAAGAAAAATAAACTTTATGTATGATAAAATATACTATAAACAAAGTGAAAAGGCAAGTGACAGCCTAGAAGAACTTATCAGTAAAGGGGTAGAAAAAGATTAGCTTCCAGAAGACATGAAGAACTTTTACAAATCCTACAAGTTAACAAACAAAAGATGAGCAAACTCAATAGCAAACAGGCAGATGATACAGACTGACACTCATGGAAAATGAAACCTATTATGTCTGATAAACAGATAAAAAGATATCAAATGTACTAATCCAGAAAATGCAAATGAAAACAATAAGATACCACTTAACACCCACTGGGTTGGTAAATTCCTTTAAGTCTGAGCACAGAAGTGTTGACACAACTGTGGAATGACGCCATGGGAGCATGAACAGATACATGCACTGCGACGCACAGTCTGACAACATCTAACAGCCAGAGACGTACATACTATATTCAGCAATGCCCAACCTAGTTATAATCCCTGGAGTAGCAGCAGGTCTGTGTGATCGATACCATTTTCACAGTAGCACTAAGACATCATTTGCCTTTTTCATTCCCACTGTCTCATGAGTGTTCAGTGAAGTATTCCAGGGTCTTATGATATTTATCACAGTGGAGTGACTGCAGGAGCAAATGAGAATCCAAATATCTTCTATTAATTCTGACGCTAAAGGATTTTCAAAACCGTAAAAGCAATACCACTCTTCTATTTTTTAAAATATAGCTATTTTTTACAAATATGATAACATATAGTGAGTTTTCATTATAATTTTAAATGATTTAATAAATATTTTAAATATTTCTCAGCTTTAATTTCCAATTCAGTAACTCTGAATAGCTATAACTCACATAAAAGCCCTACAGCGGTCTTTTTTATTTTTTTCTTTTTTTTTTAAGACTTTAAGGAATTCTTTAGACCAACACATTTGAGAATCACTGTCCTGGAGAAACTATCACAGATGTATACCAGGAGACATAGACAAGAATCTTCATTGCAACATTGTAATAGCAAAGAACTGCAACCAACCTAAATGTTCATCAGAAGGAAAAAAGGATACACTGCATATTCTTACAATAACTATATAGCAATTTAAATAAAAGAACTAGCTACAGGTATCAAAATGGTCAAATCTCACAAATGTTAAATTTAAAGGTACCTGCTGAAGGGTACATAAAAATTATACTATATATTATTTAGTGATACATACATACATAGCAAAAGTAAAAAATACAAACATATGGGAATCACAAAAGCAAAAGTCACTGTAGAAAGTTACCTCTGGGGAGGAGGGGAGAGAAATGAATGGCAGGAGCCTTCAATTATACATGGGAAGTTTATCTCTTAAGTAGATAGTACAGACATAGTTATTCATTACATTATTCTCTATAATTTTTTTATGGTCAAAATACATCATAAGTAAAAGTTAAGAATGCTGAATGGACACAAAGGGTGTTAGAAAGGGAGACACTATAGGATCAGATGAAGAATTGCAAATTAAGGATGGCTTAGGTTTGATTTATATTTCAAGTCTAGAAAACCGGAAGAATATCAACGCATGAGCTCAAGTTTAAGAAGTAAGAAGGAAGGGCTAGTTTGTGAAAAGGTAAGGTGCTGGGATTTAGACATTCTAGCTTGAAAAGTAGAAATGAACACAATCCTAGAGAGTGTAAATTCAGAGAAGGTGTTTGGGGGGTCAGGGCCAGAAATACAGATTTGGGACTTACTGAATAAAGATGAAAAATTTGAGAATAGATGAGATCACCAAAAAGCAAGCAAACAAACAAACCCACAACAATGGTAAAGGAAGATGTGGGTGTGGAGGAGAGAGCTTAGGGAACACTGACTCCAAGGGCAGAGGCGGAGGAGATAAAAGCGGGGCTGGTGGAAGAAACAAAGGCGCTCTCAGAAAGGGAAGGGAAGGAACCTGTGTCAAGTAGAGCACTCCGAAGGAGATGGTATAAACAGGTTCAAAGAGGATGAGGAATAAGACTATGTTACTGGATTCTACTTATGCAGTTTCTGTTCAGACTGAGCACTTCCTGAAAGCTTGCCAATTCTAGGAAGCCAATATTGATGAATCTCACACTTTTCTGACCATTCCTCTTTCATCCATCCACTCATTCCAGCAAACACCAATTGAGTATCTTCTATGTGGGCACCAAGGGTAAGATAGTGAATGTGTCTGTCTTCATGGTACTTAGATCATAGTAGAAGAAAGAGACTTTAATAAACTACAGACATTGATGAATGTAAATGACGGCTATAATGAATGCTGTCAATGAGGGGTACATGGAGCTTTGAGACGGTCTAATGGAGAACTAACTCCCCCCTCCTTTCAGCAGCATATATCAAATTGTAAACCCCATGGGGTGTATTTTTTTTTTAACTCTCAGATTGTCCATTTACTTTTGATGTCTTCTCCAACTTCCCAGCATAATGCTTCAGAATAATAGGTATTTGGTATATGTTTACTTTTATACCATACATCTGTAACTGGATGTTTCAGATCTTGTAATAAATATATCCTAGTGCATGGAAGAGCTATGAAAAAATCTTAATACCCTGCTATGGGTGTTAAGGAGCCCAAAAATAAAGTGCAAGCCTTGAACAGGTTAGTTTGGTGGCCTCCACCTGCACCCCAAGCAATTACCTTGAGAATGCTTAGGGTTATTCTCAAAGAGGGGGCTACATGAAAGGGTTGGCACATGACATTCTCCCATCCAGAAAGACAACTCAAAAAAACTGTACCAACAGTAAGCTGTGCTATAATGTTATTTTTGCAAATAAAGAGCAAAACATTCATCATAAGGCAACTGGCCGTAACAAGAAAAATACAGTTCAGTGGTAATCAAGGAGCAAGCCCACAACTACTTACGTCACGAAACTGAACCTTTCCGAGTTCTCCTAATTCACTGACGCAACAATAAGCAGCTTCCGACTGTAGAAAAAGCTGAGCCAGCGTCATCTCCTCACTCCGGAAAAGTTCCCCCATGGCGCCAGAAAGTGCATCAACTGAGTACCTGGATTTCTGTCCAACCTATGGCAAAAGAGAAAATTACATGGCCTTGTAAATTGCTAAGAGGGCTAAGAGCAAACAACCACCCAGCAAGTCTCTTCTGTTTTGCATTTCATGTCTTCCAGCTCAGGCTGACAGGTCTTTAACAAGTGCTTTGACATCTTGCTTAGAAAGATGGAGAGGAGAATTTGCTGAGGCTGTTACTGAATCTGCCTCCACAGAGTGCCTGATGAAAAGTCACTTCCTTTGCAGTCAACATCAGGATCAAATGACAATATTTTGGGACATCTCAATACATAAGAATGTATCCAGATTAAAAACAGGAACTGGGAATCCCAAACAGTTTTTTAATACCCTGGACACAGCATTATGAAGCAATGACATTCACACTCCTCTATGTTGTTTTCCACTTTTGTCAGGAAACAGAAGAGACCTCGCTCATTTTCTACCCTCTGCTGTCTGTTTCTAACTGCCCGAGTCCCAGCATTACCCTAAAGCTATGACTACCTTAAAGAGTTTGACCTTCCAAATTCCCCAGAAAGCACCATTTTCTCTCTAAAGAATCTAAATACATAATCGTTACCTTAAAAAAAAAAAAAAAGGAACCGGCTTGCATATTAAGCTCAATTTCAAGTCAAGCATAACAGGAATACACTGATAATGACAAAGCAATTTTATCAAGACACAGAGAATAAGCTTTCCACCGCTGAAGCTTTGTTTCTTATCCCTACCTTCAAGATTAATTACATTGTTCCATCTGTTAAAGCTTCTCATACATGAGTCAATAAAGGTTTCATTTTAGGGCTGTCTAATCGCTGCCAGGTAAGAAAGACAATTTGCGCTATCAGTGGTCCTGAAACTGCAATTATTTATCCTCAATCAGCTATTGTGAGGCACAGGCTGTACCCTCTAAACTCAGAAAAACGTACAGTATTTTTAGTATCATGAGCGCAGCCATAATGATAGGTGAAACTGGCATCAAAGGAAGAATTACTCTTGGGGAAGGCTGGGAGACATCTTGAGAAATTTGAATGACAAAACCTTTGTGCATTTGATGTTCAAGGCAACTGAACAACGCACTCAGATATAAGCAAGGATTTCTCGAGATTATGTAACTTGACTTTATGACTGTCTATACCTAAATCATCCAAAACAGCTGTTATCGGTCCCCAACACTCATCGCCCCTCAAATATGGGATAGATTCCACAATTTCTAAACACATAAAATTATGCCTGATCAGCATAGTTCAGGGGCTGACAATAATGACAAGCCACAATGAGGTGCCTCCCTCCTGTTTTTTAACGATTACAAGTCTCCCTAGAACATCTCTCCGACTGGAACCAAACAGAAAACCAAACAGGCCAAAGCGGCTGGGGGGTGGGGGGCTGTCACCAAACGAAATATGAAAAAACAGTAATTCTGCACAAGATGAATCCAAATAAAGCGTCCCCGCGCACTGCCTGTCACCCAGTCCTCACCTCCTAACGAGGTATTTAGATTCACCTGCTTCATTTCTTGTCTGTCTAGGGAGCCCAGGCACCCCTACCTCCTGGAGTAGAGACAAAAAGGGGAAAATCCTCAAGTTGGGATCCCCTTTAAGAAGCCCCCCCAAATTCTTCGGACATCCCAATAACCTTCCGTTTCTCCGCATATCCCTTAAATGAGGGAAGGGATCAGAGCCTCTAAAGGGGAGTGAACCTCCGGTTCTTCTGTTCACAAGAGGGGTGCCCAAAGAGGGGTGAACCCACATTTCCTTTCAGAGACCTCAGATCCTTGTCAATTTCTTTGACAAGCGAGGGGACTTGTTAGAAGAATTTCCTGTGCCCCTCAGAGACCGCTTCCTGCTGCGCTGTACCTACAGCCCCCGCTCACCTCCAGCCGCCAACGGGGCCACTGACACACCAGTCGCGGCAGACCGAGCCCGCAGTCTCCCCAGCTCGGAGCTGCAGCGCCCTGACGTGCGTGCGTCCGCAAAGCCCCGCCCCCGCGCCACCGCCAGACCCCGCCCCTAAGATGACCTCATTGAAGTCGGCCAATAGGGTGCGGCCTCCGTCAGTTGCCGCAGTGTGTTCACGCCATCTTGTTCTCGGTGCCCCGGCTCCCGGCGGGGGTGGAGGGGTGGGTAGGGCTGGCAGCGTAGGTTCTCGAGGTCTTGAGTCGCTGAACCCTTCAGAATCTCTTTTCTCTAACGCTTATCCTCCAGGCAAGGCTGTCTGCTTTCTTTCTTTTCATGTTAAAGGAATCGATTCACAACTTTTTCTACTCGAGGGAAGTAGCATGAAGGAAGGGGAGAAATGATTATGAAAAGACTTGAGAGCCGGAGGGGAGCTTCAAAGCGCATCCAGCCCTCACATACACGTTTCTCTTTACTTTATAGAAAAGAAACTTTGAGCCCCAGAGTCCGCAAATAGTAAAGCGGAGCCACTTGCGAAAGGTACGAGATCTTGTAGTAGAGCCTTGAACAGGGGCTGGTCACTTAACTACGGAAGACTCCCCTTTAAAAAGGTACTTGGTTTAGTCCCTCCAGCAACTGGACAGGGTCTGTTTTTCCCCAATTAAGAATGGGAAAAAATCCTTAAGACCGTGATTTGGATCTTGTTTGGTTGATTCCTGCGGGCCCATTTGACAACATAAGAGTTTTCTGTTCCTCAAAACTTTTAAAAGAATAACTTGTTTTTTTTAAATGCGCAAGTGATGCCAACCCGTTTTTATAAAAACGTCTCTCAAATATTGATCTTGATTCCTTTCTCTTGACCTTATAAAGAGGAGTAGGGATCCCAAGTCATTCGTTAATAACCAAGACGGTATCAGGAAAAACTCGGAAAACCGGTTATTCAGTCTCAGTGGGTGGCGGAACCCTATTGAGATTCAAGTGTTAGAAGGGAGACATTTCCGATAAAAACCTGTTGCTGATAATTTTGTCTACCTGACAGTAACTTCATCAATCCTGCTTTACCAGCCTAAACGAAATAAGGAAGGTCAAAAATATACATTTTATTTGATTTTTCTAGTTCATATTGTGAGTGAAAATAGAACTTAACTGCATTACGATTTAGTTGAGAAGCAGCACCTTGGAGAGCCCCAGATCCACCCTTTCACTGGTGAACTTAAATGCTCCCTTGCTCTCCCAACTTTCCCAGCAAGGTAGAGACCCACATTTGAAAACCTGTCAAGTTTTAGAAAACTATTAGGCAATGACGGTCATTTCCTTTCTCTGCGTCTTAAAAAAAAAAAAAAGAAAAACCATTTTTTTAAACCTCAGAGTCAGCTGCATGCTAACCGCACATTTTTCATACCCTACCTTTAAGACACCCTTTCATCTGGACTCAAATTAATTCCCTTGAACTCTCTGTTTTTTTCATGGCTCCCTTGAAAGTATATCCTCCAGAGCTCCTTTTCTGTCTCCTTTAATCTACTGCCATCAGTCTTTCTTCAGCGTTCTATTTCTGTTCCCTCCATGACCTCTTCCTTAGCAGTCCTTCCTACTGTCGGGTATAAACGTCTATGTGTGGGACTCATACCTATTTTTCCATCCATCTGTCTTCTCCAAGGCTCAGAGACAGAGTTTTAAGCTGTCTGAATAATGTCATTCAGGCCACAAATGGCTTGCTGAGGCCCTAATGTGTGGCAGACATGGTCCTCGGTGCTGGGGATAAGAAAATGAAACAGACACATTTCCTATCTTAAAGGAGCTCACAGTTCAGTGAGAAATAAAGTCTTGATGATTGAAAGAGACAGAGATTGATAGATATTGTAGATGGAGAACGGAGGTGTGAGTGCAATGGTTAATATTTACTATAAACCACGCACTTTTCTAAATGCTTTATAAATAGGATCTCGTTTAATCCTCACAACAATATTGGGAGGCAAATACTATTATTGTCCCCATATAACAGATGATATGGTAATGGTGAAACTGGGGCACAAAATTCTGCCCAAAGTCACTCAGCTAATGAGTGGCGGATCAGGATAACCCAGTCAGTTTGTCGCCATTTCCTGCACCCTTACGTATTGCGTCATTCTACCTCTGGTAAGGGAGCTGTCTTTGAGCCCGACCTCAACTCAAATCTTGACCTGCTCTTTAATGCCTGTAACTTTAAAACAGCCTGTATTCCATTTACAGTTCTCAGGTTTATTCTCCATCGAAGCATACCTATGGAAAATGCTCTCTAAATTCAAGAACGAGTACTTTTATTTATAAATCAAAATCATCAGAAATCCAACATTCCCTTTAACAAATATCTATTAAGCACATGCTTTATACCAGGCATAATGCTAGAAACTGGAAATGCAAAGATAAACAAGAGCTCAGAGTTTACCAAGGAGACAGGCAAACAACTAACTGTAACAAATAATATGCAATGCAGCAGTGATTGGAACAGAAGTCTGTGGAAGCCCAGAGAAGAACATTATTAATCCTGTCTGGCCTTGGGAAAGGCTTTAAGAAGACGTGACATTTGAGATGGGTATAGATAGGTAGATACAGATATTAATTTTTTTGTTTTAAATTTTTTTTTAGATTTTATTTATTTATTTTTAGAGAGAGGGGAAGGGAAGGAGAAAGAGAAGAAGAGAAACATCGATGTGCAAGAGAAACATTAACCAGTTGTCTCTGCACGCCCACAACTGAGACTTGGCCTGCAAACCAGGCATGTGCCCTGACTGGGAATTGAACTGGTGACCTTACAGTTCACAGCCCAGCACTCAACCCACTGAGCTACCCACGCCAACCAGGGCTAAACTATTTCTTCTACTTATTATTAACAAGGAGACTACAAAAGAAAAGAAAAGAAAGGTTTATGCTTCCCAGAGCTCTTCTGCACACCTGCTCACTCCTTTGGCCCCACTCCATCCCGTGGGAAGACCTGAAACTCTGGAACTGGGGTTGGCCCTCAAGCCAACCCCTATCCATGAGTATCAGCGTGCATGGGAAAACCCGAGACTTGATGGTGCCAAAGACACAGCAAGCCGAGCCGCAGAATAAACAGTAGGGACAGGCCCGGCCGTGCCCCTCCTCCACAAGGTTCTGAGGACTTGGGCTCAGCCGGCTGCTTGGCCAAGGTTAGACAAATCAAAGCAACTCAGCTCAGGAAGAAGTCAATTCCTGACTCCACCGTGTCTCTTCAGGGACCAATGCCAGCCCCCTATGTTCCCAGAACAGGCCAAGGCTGGCACCTTGAAAGCAGGCCATGGGGCACTTCCGGGCTCCAGGACCAGCCTGCCGCGCTCCTGCTGGTGGATTTTTCGGTGCTGCAGGAGGTGCTGCTTCTGGACAAAGTTCCTTTCACACTTGGTGCAGCTGTAGGGCCTCTCGCCAGTGTGGATGCACCGGTGCCACACCAGGGCCAACAGATGGCTGAAGCTCTTGCCACAGTAACCACAGATGAGGAAACTGACTTTTCCCCCCAGGGAATGTGGCTGGGTAGGGCAACCAAGTCGTTGGGCGAGACTCTCTCCTGGACACTGTGGCCACCAGTGGATCCCTCCTGCAAGTGGCAGCACTGGTGGGTCACCAGGCTCACTTGCAACAGAAGTTTCTCATGCACACATCACGCGGATGCTGTTTTGCGTTCTTGCACTGGGGCTTCAGCCATGGCCTGGGCCTAAGGCTGTGCTCTAGCCCTGAGATGGTGAAAGGCTCCCACCCAGAGGGGGTCTGCAGATAGGTGGCCAGCTGCGGCTCGGAGTGGAAGTTGATCTCACACTCAGGACATTGGTAGGAAACAGAGGTATCCTTTTCAGCTTCAGGCCCTGCCCACATTCCTGACCCAGTTGCACCTGCCTATTAAATTTCTGCTTCAGGGGGCAGCCCAGACTTCTGCCACTGCCAGGGTTTCTGCTGCCCTCAGTGGGCTCCTCTACATAAGTGTCCCTGGGATCTGATTCCAGGAGGACAGAACTGCCTTGACTGTCCCAGAGCTCAGTCTGCTCCAGGGTCAGGAAAGCCTACTCTTCTACCATACCATAGAACTCTCCAGGAAGATCCTCAAGAGCTTTTCTGTGGGCGGACACCAACAAAGTCTTCTTCCTCCAAGTCACCCAGCATCTCTGTACCCAACTCTGCCTCTCCTTCTGGCTAGCCAATGACCTCAGAGAGACCAGAGTCTCATAGTTGCTCATCATCAGGTTTCTGTAAAGCTCCTTCTGCCAGTCCTCCAGATTCCCCAACACCTGCTCTGGAAAACAGGCTCCATCATTTTTGAGTGACAGGGACACCTTGGGGGTCTTCCCTGTGCTTCCTGGGGACAGCTACAGGACCCAGAAGTTTCTCTTCTTTAGCAGGTTCACCAAGTTCTACAGCCACCCTGGAGCAGGGTCCGCAGCACGGCCCACTTGCCCTCCAGGCGGTTTCCGAACTCCACAGTCATCTTGAAGTTGGCCAAATTCTTCTCAGCTGTTCCCTGTGTCTCCCCAGCCTCTGTAGCTAGGCAGCCTGGGACTCTGTCTTCTTCTCTACAACATGAATCGTGGTCACCACTGTGTGGAGTGAGATCTCTATGGTCTGAAAATGGGATCTTTTCTCTGTTGCTTGTGGGGGCAGTGTGGAAAGAGTCAAAGGAGTGGAGGTACTTCCTCCTGTGCCAAGCCATTGCGGATTTTGCTGTGGCTGCCAGTCGCCTGTCAATGGGGGCCCTGCCTGATGTGCCTCTGACTGCCTTGAAGGCATAGTTTTGTAGAAGAATACAATTTCAGAAGTCAAACATAAATCATTCCTTTGAAAAGCAAGGTTAAGTCCTGGCTGGTGTGGCTCAGTGGATTGAGCTTTGGCCTGCGAACCAAAGGGTCACTGGTTCGATCCCCCAGCCAGGGCACATGCCTGGGTTGCAGGCCAGGTCCCTAGTACTGGATGCATGAGAGGCAACCACACATTGATGTTTCTCCCCCTCTCTTTCTCCCTTCCTTCCCCTCTATCTAAAAATAAATAAAATCTTCAAAACAGAACAAAGTACTCCCTGGCCAGGTAGCTCAGTTGGTTAGAGCATCATTCCAATATGCCAAGGTTGTAAGTTCAGTCCCTAACCACAAACTGATACTTCTCTTCCTCTCTCAAATTAAACAATAAATTTTTTTTAAAAAGGCAAAATAGATGTGGGAGACAGAATATTCATGGGAAAAAATAATAAACAACCAAAGAACTAGAAATTTCCACTAAAACAACTAGGAAATAAGTATTTATTTCTGAATACTGGGGCATTATTTGAGGTTTGTCCATAATCTTCCCTTATACTTTTAATATCTGCCTTCTAGCATCCTTTGTTTTTGGATGTGAAATCAGCCATTAATTTTATTGTGGTTTACTTGTATGTGATGAATCATGAATGACTCATTTCAAGATTTTTCTTTTTATAGTTTTATTTCAGTGTGCCTAGGAATGAATTTCCAAGTTTTGAGATGGGTATTGAAGGATGAATAGAAGTTTGTTCACTTCTATTAAGTTCTGTTAAGTTCAGGAGGAAACAGAAACAGTACAAATATTAGACTAAAATCAGATTTTCTTTTCATCACAGTCAGCATATATACTAACTTAACCCAAACTGGTTAAAGTGTTTTGACCCAGACTAATCGGGCATTTATGTTGATTTCACCTATTGTTACCTATATGCTTCTTTAGGAAAGGAAGTAAGAAGGAAGTGTAGAAGGAAGGAAGGAAGAAAGAAGAGAAAAAGGATCTTCTGTGCTACATCTTTCTGTCACGTGAACAAATACAGCATGTGTTCAACAAGATCAAGTACAAAATGCTGTTGACCACATAGTCCTAGAAGACACGAGCAATCCCACGAGAGGACTAGCCAGTACGGCAGTTCTGGGTGTCTGATTGGAGCTATTGCTTAGCATCTGTAAAAATGTCTAAACAAGAGGTACAAAAATGAGTACTTTACTATCAAGACAAAGCAGAGAACAGAGGCACTGATCTAACAGTTCCAACAATTATAAAAAATGTCATAGTGAAAGCATTCAAATAAATGTTTTTCCTTCTTTTTCTCTCTCTCTCTCTCTTTTTTTTTTAGCTTGACCAAATACACAGCAATTGTCAAAATTTCCACAAATGAAGGGTCAGCTCATATTTGCTCATCCAACTTGGATTCCTAGGTGGGACCGAGAGAGCATGAAAGTTAAACCAAGTGTTTTGAAATATGTTGCCAACTGCCCCTTTTTTCCATATGCTTCCTATATCAGTTTCATGGGCCTGTTGCACAAATACCATAAACTGGGTGGCTTAAAACAACAGAAATTTATTCTCTTAGAGATCTGGAGACTAGAACTCTGAAATCAAGTTTCCGCAGGACCATGATATTTCTAAAGAATACCTAGGGAAGAATCCTTCATTCCCTCTTCCTAGCATCTGGTGGTTTCCTGCAATCCTTAGCTTTCCTTGACTTGAGGATGTGTCACTCCAATTACTGCCTCTCTCACAAGGCATTCCTCCCTCTGTATGTCTGTATCTGTGTCCACATTTTTCTCTTCATATAAGGATATCAGTCATTGGATCAGGGCCCACTTTAATCCAGTATGACTTCATCTTAAATTGTTTACATCTGCAAATAGACTATTTCCAAATGAGGTCTTATTCACAGGTTCCCAGGGGACATGAATTTTGGGGGAATGTTTTCAACCCAGTATACTTCCCTTACCAATTTTGAGAAGGAAATTTTGTTCTGCATAATTTTTCAACTGTTTGCCTACAAGTAATTGACAGCAACCAGTAAAATTTTGATTTAAAATTTTACTTCCTCTTGCCTGAAATCTTTGAGATGGCAGTAGCTCAGTTTAATGATTGCCTAGTCAAATTATTTTTTGTTTTTCCCTTTTATGTAAAAAGGAACTCCAGTTCCTAAACTATTCTCCCAAGGACCTGATTTGAGTATTGGATGAGAGAATTCTCCTGCCACAACCTTTAGGTGACCTATAATCACTTTGAATGACTGTCATTCTTGAAGTGTTGATTTGCAGTTTGTTTCCATAGAAATAGTCTCTTTTGCAGTTTCTGTCTGAGCTCCTCAAAATAACACTTTGTTTTTACTTTCAAAGCCTGCCAACGTTTAAAATAAAAGTTTTTTAGTAAAAAGTAAAATTCTCTTCATCACAGATTTTGAGGTTTCCTTTGGAGTTCAAAGAAAATCAGCTTCCTTTAGCCCTGTTAATGATTACATCTATAAGTAGATAGGAATGAGCCTAAGGCATGTGACATTTTCTGCAACCCCCTAAGGCTCTTGTGACCAACACATGAGGCAAAGAGCCTTTAACTCAGGGAAGTTAAGAAAGCCATGAAAGAGGCTTCTTAAAGAAATAAAATTTAGAAACCATGAAAAAAGTTGAAATGGGAAGAAGGGAAGGATTGATTGATACAGGGCAAAGAGACCTTTCTGTGACATGAGACCTAAAGTATTTACCCAAGGGGGGGAAAAGGAAAACTAGTCCAAGGACGTTTCTGAAGTGCAGAATCTGGCAAATGTTTCTGTCTTGGATTTCTGGTGACTTGGAGAAAGGAGGTGAGACCTGGAGTGAAGAAATACATTGGAAAATCCCAGTAGAAAGGATCTGGTTGATTCAATGGTCAAGGGATAGATCTAACTTGAACTGCTGTAATTTCACTGCCTAGTTTAGTGCCTGGCATTCAGATATACTTAATAAAAATATTTGAAAGAAAGAAAACAAAGCTGGAAATGTAGTTTATTAGCTTGTGACAAACAGATGTGGTTTATTTGTAACCATATACTTATTTAAGGCTGGAGATTGCTGTGCTTTATAGTTGAGTTGTTTTTGTTTTATAAAAAGTCTACTGGGCTTATGTGGTATCGTAAGGACAGAGTTGTGGGGAAGGGTGTCTACAGGAAATGTGTAGGAAGAATGTACAAGGACATATACATTTTCTTCAGAGAAGAAAATACTTTTAGGGGAAGTGAGAAGTTATCAAAGAGAAAACCTTCAGTTGGATATTGCCTTGAGCCCTATTTTAATTATATTTCTCTTCATTTGGACTTTTAGAATTTCTGAAAACAGATGAACAATTATATCTATTTAAAAAATATAATTTGGGACCAAAAAATCTTCTGGTAATATGTATAGCTATTGCCAACACTATATTTGAATAGGAATGTGAGGTAAGTAAATTTGAGAAGCTTTCCAATCAGCTTTTACTTGCCTCTCTTCAATCCTTTTTTTTTCTTTTTAATTCCCACCTGAGGATATGTTTATTGATTTTAGAAAGAGAGGAAGGGAGAATGCAAGAGAGAGAGAGAGAGAAAGAGAGAGAGAGAGAGGAGGAGGGAGAGCATTCGTTGCTTGATTCTTGCATGTGCCCTGACCTGGGATTAAACCCGAAAACTTGATGTATCAGGACAACATACTAACCAACTAAGCTACCTGGCCAGGGCTGTATTGTATTTTTAATTTCAGTTTCTGTGTGTTCATTACGACAGTAGAGAAATACAATTGATTTCTGAATGTTTATTGTATATCCTGTAACTTTGCTGAACTCATGTATTTATTCTAGAGTTTTTTGTAAATACATTCCTTGGGATTTTTTACATAGACCATCGTGCCATCTGTACAAAAGCAAAATTTTTTCTTTTCCAACCTGTATGCCTTTTATGCCCTTTCTTGCCTTATTGTGCTGGCTGGTTCTTCCAGCACTATGCTGAATAAGAGTGACACGGTCAGACATTCCTGACTTACTTCCAACCTTAGGAAGAAAGAATTCAGTCTTTCACTATAAAGTATGATGTTAGCTGGATAGATATTTTTTATCAAGTTGAGGAAATTCCCCACTATTCCTAGTTTTCTGAGAGGGTTTTTTGTTTTCCTTTATCATGAATAGGTATCGAATTTTGCGAAATACATTTTCTGCATCAATTGATGCAATCTATTTTTCTCTTCTTTGCTTTATTTATATGGTGGATTACACTGATTGAATTTTGAATGATGAATCAGCCTTACAACCCTAGAATAAACACAACTTAGCCATTATATAATTATTTTTTACATATTGCTGAATTCTATTTGCTATTGTTTTGTTAAAGATTTTTGGCTGTACCTTCATGATGCTTATTGGTCTGTATTTTTCTTTTTTTGTACTGTCTGTCTGGTTTTGATATCAAGGTAATATCAGTCTCATAAAATGGTTTGGAAAGAGATCCAAACTCCTATTTTCTGGAAACGATTGTGTAGAATTGGTGTGAATTCTTCTTTAAATGTTTGATAGAATTCTCCACTAAAACCATCTGAACAGGGAGGTTTCTTTTCAAAACTTTTAAATTACAGATTAAATGTCCTTATGAGTTATAGAGCTATCCAAACTATTTCTTTCATATTGGGTGAGTTATGGTAGTTTATGCTGTTCAAGGAATTGGAATATAGACTATTTACAAAGTCTCAAAATACCACCCTACGAAATACTTATGCATGATAAAGAGGAAAAGAGTAATTTTACACTGGAAAAGTCTGACAGACAACACCTTAACCAGCTGATCAAGGTTTACATCACTAGCAACGGGCAAATCAAAATCACGTACCACCTGATAGAGTGCAATGAGAAGAACACAGCGCCCCCTTTGTGCTATTCCTGCCAAAGATAAATACCCTAAATCCAATGACAAGGAAATATCACACAAGCCCAAACTTAGCAACATTCTACATAATTGTCCTTTAATCTTCAAAAATGTCAAAGTCATGAAAGTCAAGGAAATGATGAAATAGTATTCTCTCGACTGAAGGAGACTGAGAGAGGCACCAGCTACGCTTAAGAAGTGATCTCGGGCTGGATCAGTAAGCTATAAGAACAATTTTGGGACAAATGATCAAGTTTGAGAGGTGACTGGGAAGCAGATGGTGGTATGTATCAATGTTAATTTTCTGATTTTGATGGTTGTACTAGCTTATATATCTGAATGTTCTTGTTTGTAGAAAATTCATAATATTTAGGGGTGATGAGACATTAGGTTGTAAATTTACCCTCAGATGGTTCAGAAAAAAAATCTTTTGACTTAAAAAACCTTTTCTGTAGATTTTAAATAATTAAAAAATTTTGTAAATGAAAAATTTTTCCAGATAGTCTCTTCCCATTTTGATCACTCTATTATTCTAGTGCTCCTAAACATTAATTGATATATTTTACATACATTTGTATTGAGTATCATCTACTTATTTGGGAATTTTTCTGTTTCTTGTGTATTTATTTCCTCTCTTAATAACCACTTATAAACATTACAGTTTTTGGAGCATGAATTATCTGAATACCTGAATTACCTCTTCCAATTTAAGCCATGGAAAAACTTTAAATCATCTCTCCGAAGGAATATAATAGATTCGGGAACCAAGTCTGTGCTGATTACTCATTCACACCAATCAGTAACCCCAAGGATTCATAGAAATATGTGTTTTGGTGGAAAAATGAGTCATCCCACCAACACACAGCTGGACTCTCACACCCAGAGCACAATGAAAACGTGGAAACCTGAGTAAAGCACAAAGAATCGATCTCTGAACAAGAGTTCACACTCTTCCTGTTCTGTGCATTGTGAAATGGAAACGTCGTTTCCTGGGAAAACGGCCAGGTGTTACAAATGAAATGGTTTTGCTTAGACGTGTACAGCTGCTAAACATTTACTGTTTTTATTGAGTGTGTGTTGTTTTAAAGATCGGGTCTCAGTTCCAACCGGAAAGTTGAAAGGAAGGAGGAGGGTCCTCCTGTGAGCAACAGAAGAGTTTAACAGAGAGTCTTCCTGAATACCAGCTCTTGACTGGTTCAAGTACAAGAAAGAGCAAAGAATTATGCACATTTCTTGATACCAGTGGTGTGTCAACCATTCTAACATGCCTGTTTATATGTATGAACGTAATTGCATCCTCAAACAACCTTTGTTTTTTTTAATCCTCACCAGAGGATATGCTTACTGATTTTAGAGAGAGAGGAAGGGAGAGAGAGAGAGACAGAAGCATCAATATGAGAGAGAAACATTGATCGGTTGTGTCCCCTGTGCGCCCTGATGGGGATTGAACCTGCAACCTAGGTATGTGCCTTGACTGGGAATTGAACCCACAATTTTGGTGTATGGGACAATGCTCCAACCAACTGCGCCGCCCGGCCAAGACCCTTCCAAACTATTATTGACATTCCCTCAAATCAATTTTCTTCCTAAAATTCAATCACTTTCTCTCCCTCTTTTGGTTGTAATCCTTAATTAGTGCCTATAACCTTTAGGATAAAGTCCAGGCCTCTTAGCATGACTTCCAGGATGCACTGTGATTAAACAACTTTTTTTCTGCCCAGCCTAACCTTCAGCCTCTCTGCTTCCAAACCTTATACTTTAACCTGGGTAGGATATTTGCCACGGCAAATAGCCATGAGGGCTCAGACATCTTCATGCCTTCACCAAGATTTTCCCTCTGCTTAGAATTCCAACACCCAGCTACCTTTTTCTGCTTGACAAATTCCACAGCTCAACTCCTCTGAAATGTCCCCTGGCACTCTTATGTAAACAGCAGTACTCTTTCCTCTGTGATACCATTGTTCATTATAGATGATGCCTTTTATGGCCATTATCCCATTGAATTGTAGTTGCGGAGATACATGTCTAGCTCTCACGTTAGACTGTAAGTTCCTGATAGCTAGGGCCACGTCTTTCCACCTTTGGGTCCCCGTCTCCCGATACTGGGACTAGCACTTTATAGGCACTTGATAAATATTTGTTTGAGTGAATTATATTCAAAAAGTTTTTCTGAGGTGCTATCAGGTTTCAAAGGGCGTTTTAAAGTATCAAAGATTAGTTTCATAGACTCACTGAATATCGGAACTGGACGGGACCTTAGAGATGATCTACTCTTATTTTTGCATTTACAGATGAAAAAAACTAAGGACTAAGAGAGAGGTGAAGAACTAAGAGAAGAAAAGTCACTTGAAATCATGGAGGTAGAGCCAAATTGAATAAATCTGAATAAATGAGGTAAAACCCCAGCAGGGTTTTTTGGGTGTTTTTTGTTTTTTTGTTTTTGGGGGGTTTTTTTGCAGAGGAAGACAACAAAGTGACATGTTAGGGAGGTTAATGGGCAATGCTGTGCACGCAGGATGAATTGGAGGGAAGAAGTTAGAGATGCAGAGACCAGCTAGGAAAGAACAATAGCCACACAGGCACCAGCGAGTGACGCCTGGAGCAGAGAGATGGCCGCTGCTGTGGGAGTGACAGGAGAACAACTACAGCGAAAGGACGGGCAGGCCTCGGGATTTCATTAGCTTTGAGCGGTGACGGAGAGAGAAGAGTTAAAAATAACTGCAAGGTTGGAGACTGGTGGATGATTGCACCACCGATGGAAGTAAGAAAGTCACGAGAGGTCTTATTTTTGAGGAAAGATATTAAATTTAGTTTATATGTGCTGAGTTGAGATGATGGTGGGATATCCAACGAGGCGGTAAGCAGTGGGAGATGAGGGCGAGCCCAGTATTTAGGAGAGAGGCTGACATGCTGGCAAACAACCACTGCCCCTCCTGGCCTCATGGGACTCAGCCACTACCTGAGGGCCCTTGGTAACGCCTGGCACAGCAGGGACCACCCCAGAACTCTGCTCCAGCGTGATGGACAACAGCAACCCTTCTGATCCTTTGGTGTCTGTCTGTGCCACTGGTTTACAATATGTTTAATATTTAAAGAACCAGAGATACTGATTTTAGAGTCATGGCAAAGCGGATGCCAGAAGAGAAGAAAAAAAAGAAAAGAGGGAAAGTGGCTGGAACCAGAGCAGAGGGCCGGAGACAGAACCCATGTTAAACACCTACATGAAGAAAGTAGCACAAGAAAGAAAAAGAAAAATAGCATGAATATTCATGGAAAGATTATTCATAATAGCCAAAAAATGGGAACAACCCAAATGTCCATCACCTGGTGGATAGACAAACACCATGTAGCATACCTATACAATAGAATTTTATTCAGCAATTAAAAGGAATGAAGTACTGATATATGCTACAACATGAGTCAACCTTGAAATTATACCAAGTGAAAAAAGTCAGACACAAAAGGTCGCATATTGTACGATTCCACTTATATGAAGTGTCCAGATTAGGCAAGTCTGTAGACCGAAAGCAGATCAGTGATTGTCAGGGGCTGGGAGAAGGGAGGAATGGAGAGTGACAGCTAATGGGTCTGGGGTAACAAAGTTGAATTTCATCTGAACCCCGTACTCCCGGCAAACACGGAAGTTTAAAGGCATCTCCCTACCCTTTTGTGTTCTGGAAAAGAGCTTACTGTGAAGAACCGGCCTTCTCCCTACGGCTCACACATGCCCCCCTTACTTACCTATGACAAGGACAGACATAGACCCTCCATATTCTTACTCTTTGCCTCATAAATGATAATGGAACTGCTTGTCCTCGCTGATCACTCGAAACAAAATGCTTCTTAACCAAACTTCATTTAAACTTCTCTCCTTCCCCCAAGCCCCTGATCTTTGGCCCACTCTCGGCCTTAGCCAGCACACAACCCCTCCTGGTAGGCTGACTTCAGGGAAAAGCATTCTCTGATCTACTCTCGTGTCACCCTTTGATCCAGGCCCTGCACCTGTTTCTGTTTTTGTTTCTTTAGCTTTTTGTTTAGTCCTCTCTGTAAAAGAAAACTCCTTTTTGTTTAGCCTTAAGACACTTGCAGATCTTATGGTCACAAGCAATCGGTCCATTGCAATAGGCCCCCGCCCCTGATATTACAATAATAGTCCCTTTCCTCCCGTGCAAAAATCGTTTCAAGTTAAGTCTCCTCTGTTAAGTCCAGATCTGGTTTTTTATTTGACAGGTGTTTGTCTTGGGGGTGACAAAAATGTTCTACAGTTGATTGTGGCTGCCAGCTCTGTGAATGTACTAAAAACCATTGCATTGAACATTTTAAATAGGTGAACTGTGTATTATATAAGTTATATCTCAGCGAAGCTCAGGTTTTAAGCTTTTTTAAAGATGTTTTAAAAGCTGTTTAAAAAGATGAAAGGAAGAAAAAAATAAGTTAGCAGATGGGACAAGAAATAAATAAAAATAATACAGCCTCACAAAAGGCCACAAGGGAGAAACTCAAGGGTAGCAGAGCTAAATCCTGCAGAGTTCAAATACAGTTAGAAAAGGAGAGGTAGTTGGTAGAATATGGAGTTTATTAGTGACTTTTAAATTCTTTTTGGTAGAGAGGAAGCCAACTTCTTTGATAAACTGCAGAAGTTTAAGGACTGAATCGGAGGCAACAGTCCTGAAAAACAATAGAATTTGAACAGGAGAAAAACAGATGGATCCAACCTCAAGGAGACAGGAAGGTAAAACCAATTAGAACTGCAGTTTTTGTTTGTCTGTGTGCTTGTTTTTGTTTTTTATACGTAGGGTACGAGACCTGTGCATGTTGAAGGCAAAGGAGAAGGGAGGCTTTTTCCTTACTGTGTTTTCTTGATGTTTTCTGTGTTCGCCTGAATCACTGCTTCCCTGAAACTGAAAACCTCTCACCCCAGAGCAAACCTGGGTGTCCTGTGGACAGTTTCTAGCACCAAATTATGCATAAATTAGCACTTAATAAATACTTTTTATTGTTTTCTGGTTCGGGAAGTCTATCCTACACATTAAGAAAGCAAGGAATCTTTGAGGAAGAGAAATATACAAACATTATAGGCACTTTCCACATGCGTCAGAGGGACGAGAATAGTGCCTATAAATCTGGGGAGAAAAACCCGTGGCAACTGTGAGCCAGCTGCTGGGGACTGGTTTTCCATGCAGGATGTTTTTTTTCTCCAATGTGAAGACACATCATTCATCCCAGCCATTTATTATCAACAAAACTCGCCGCCTCCCTAGGCTCTCTCAGAGCACGGATCCAGGATCCCAAACCAAATGGAACATATTACATGTCACACCCCTCACACCTTGCTGAATCTTCCTAGGCATAAAATGACAAGACTTAAGGCAGAACCACAGTAAGCGATGAGCAAGGCCTGGCTACCCACCCCTCGGCTCTGCCCTTTCACACCTCTGGTCACTGCAGGGAGGGGAGAAAGGGTCCTTTATACCTGGAGACCCTCCCCCTGGGAATCCCTTCCCCAATCTTCCAGGAAGTAGTGGCAACCTTCCCTGAGCTGCTGGAGGACCCTCCACTTTAGGTAGGAAAGTATTTATGCATCTGCCCCTCCTGCTATGCTGTGGATTTCTCCCTAGGAAGGACTGGGCTTTCTTCATCCTCCTTGAAGTCCCCAGCTCAGTAGCTGGCTCACGGTAAGCAGTCAAACTTTGTTGAACACGTGGACGGATGGAGGAGTACGTTGGAGTGCTCTGATTCCAGTGGCGGACATGGTTGCAACCTGGTGTTCTTTTTCTGGGCCAAAGGGTTGTTTGTTTCCACCTTTCTGTCCCTTTCACAGACTCTGCTTCAGCAGCTGAAAGCACACAGTGGAACAGTTAGCCTTTCACCAAATAGAGTGAGCAATGGCAACTATATGGAAAGCCTCAACCCTGAATGCAAGCAATGGCATGCTGAATGCAATTCCAAACGAAGGGAAACTGCTTATTTTCACTGAAATGAAATCCTGTGGGAAGGATTGTTCCGTTCCAGTTCTGGCCGTCCGTGTTGATAAAGCTAGTTCACCAAGGCTTAGCACGCCCCCTGTTGGATTTAGCTGGCATTTAGTAAGAAGAGGAACAGTAAGAAAAAATGCTGATACAGATCATTTGTTGGACCTAGGTTAAGTAGGGGTAGGGCCCTTTCTGCAAAATTCTCTGTTAACGAGGCATCAGATGACTCATGTCCTTACTAGATTATCCCTGGAACCTAATTTGACTCATCTCAAATACTGTCATTCCTTTTTGAAGAGTAGAAATATTTTCCTGATTGGAAAGCAGAAATGGCATGGACTTCATTCCTTTTAGCAAGCACACAACCACGAAAATCAAGTCAACCACTAGAATTTCTCTTCAGCGTCCCCCCGACCCCAGAGTGAGGTTTAAATTGTAATCTCTAAATGTCGATTGATAGAGAACTGGTTAAATAAATATAGTGCATCTATACTTTGGAAAGCAAGACAGCTCTACATGTACTGATATGGAACAATCTTCAAGATATATTAGTGACTGAAAAAAAGAGAAATGCTGAGGGATATATATATATATATATATATATATATATATATATATATATATATACTTTCTACAGAAGACTTCACAAGACCATAGTAACAGTTATCTCCTGGGAAAGAAATTAGTGGCTGCAGGCAGGGTTTGAAAGAAAACTTCTTTTCACTCTATTTTTGTGTGCTATTCACACTTTGTGTCTTGAGTGCTACCTATGAAAATAACCTAACCAATTAAAAAATGTAAGAACCTTATGAAAGTTCAATAAGATTCTCTATTGTCACCCTTCTTTTTTCTAGAAATCTTATCCATGCTCATTGGGAGCAACAGGACTGCCAAAATACACTTCCTTTTAAATCCTAAAATAAATTGGTCAGGTCTAGAAGAGATATATAGATATATAGATATATAATTTTATATACCAGCTATGATTTTATACTCATATACCAGTTTATTCTACTTGAATCTTAAACAAGAAAGCCATTTGTTTCTGCGAAAACAGCTACTGAAGTGTTAGGGGAAACATTTTTTTCCAATAGTCATTGGTACTATCCCACACTATCCCAGACAGCTCTCCAGCCCCTTTCTGAGTTGGTGGGTTCTCCACCTGGATTGACGGGGCCCTGAGTTTCCACCAAGCAGTTTTTCACTCTTCCTAATGATAATGCATGCCAGGCTAGAATAGACCTTTTGCCAAGACCATCATCCATCCAGCTGGGAAAACCCAAGCTTGGTTTCCTAACTAGGGAAAAGGTTTGCAGCTTTTCTGGGGGAAAGGGGGGTGGTGCTGCTCCAGCGAACTCAGCTCCAATGCTGTGCTAGAGAGCAAAATGGGCTTTTGTGGCAGCCTCTCTTTCCCTGGACATCTGAGCTAAGGGTCTTCCTTGGTCCTGCTCCTTGGTACCCATTACAATAAAAAACATGCCCGCAGTTAATCCTCAGGCCAACAGGCCCAAAAGCTGCACATGTGCGTGTACCAATGAAAGGTACAGTGCTGAGGTAGAAAGTGTGAGAGGGGTCCAGGGACCTGGTTTGAGCGTCAAGCCAATGCTACCCTGCAGGTAAACTCCGGCAGGTCACATGCCCTCTCCAGCCCCTTCTGTTCCCTTATGTCAAGTGGGAAGGTGAGGTGTGACTATTTCTCTGGTTGCTGAGCGCTAGTGTTTAGAATCTAGAGAGAAGGGTGCATTCCTAGATCCTGCTCTGAGGTTAGTGTCAGCTAGGCCTGTGGAGCAGGGGTAAACCCAGAAAAAGCTGATTTTTAGAGAAAGGTTAGAAGTGGGTAAGAGGCTTTACTTTCTATGTTATTGCCCATTTTAATTCTATTTTAGGATAATCCTAACAGGAACCTAGAGGAGCTTTGCAGCCCCTCACCACCACTGTGAGCCTGACTTAAGTTCTCTTTCTTCCATTCCCCAAGTAACCCCTCAAGCTTTTAGAACAGCAGCTGGTAATTTGGGGCTGGGGTGGTTGAGAGGCCCCTTGGAAAAGCTTGTGGATCTTTTCTTTTTCAGACACTGGGCACAAGGCAATACAATATAATATTTCATGTATAATTTCAGGATGTCATGTTCCACCTGACTCCCCCGCTTTGGAACTTGAAAGGCTGAGCTAGGCTTGCGGGTGAGCGGAAAAGGAGAGAGGGAAAAGCAGAGTAACATTCTAGGACCTGTTTCCTCTCCAGCTCACATTCCTCCGTCGCAGTCCCGCGCTCATCGCCTCCGCTACGTCTCCGGCTCCAACTATTCCAACCATCCTGGGAAGGGTGGGGCAGTCGACTCTTGGGTCCCCCTCGGTTGCCCCCTCCCCCGTCAGCGGTCTCCCCTTCAGCCCCGGTCCCTCCCTTTCTGGGGTGGGGCCAGCCAATGGGCGACGAGCCTCCCGGGTTTGGCCGGGGAGCCCGGGAGCTCAGAGATCGCCCCCCCACAGTTCTGGCCGCGGTCCCGGGGCGCACGGACGTGGCTTGAGTTTCCTCCGCTCTCCGATCGCTCTCACTCTCCTCCCCCCTCCCGCTCTTCCTCCTCTCCCGGTCTCCCGCTCCAGCTCCAGCTCCACCGGCCGGCCCTGCACGGCTCCGGGTAGCCATGGAGGACACCCAGCTCCACATCGTCGAACAGCCGCTCCCCGGGTACCATGACTCGGAGGACCTGGGGTCCTCGATAGGGCGGGCACCCGCGGCCGAGGAGCCGTCGGGGGCCGGCTCTGAGGAGCTGATCAAGTCGGACCAGGTGAACGGCGTGTTGGTGCTGAGCCTCCTGGACAAAATCATCGGCGCCGTCGACCAGATCCAGCTGACCCAAGCCCAACTGGAGGAGCGGCAGGCGGAGATGGAGGGCGCCGTGCAGAGCATCCAGGGCGAGCTGAGCAAGCTGGGCAAGGCGCACGCCACCACCAGTAACACCGTGAGCAAGTTGCTGGAGAAGGTGCGCAAGGTCAGCGTCAACGTGAAGACCGTACGCGGCAGCCTGGAGCGCCAGGCCGGCCAGATCAAGAAGCTGGAGGTCAACGAGGCCGAGCTGCTGCGGCGCCGCAACTTTAAAGTTATGATCTACCAGGTGAGCTGGCGGGGCGGACCTCGCTCGGAGCTCCGCGCCCGACCCGCAGTCCCAGGCCCTGGGCTTGGGGTGGGGGGACCTGCCCTCCGCGCAGCGCGGCTCTCGCGCTGGCCTGTCCCTGCCCGAAGGACCCACCCTCCTTCCGACGACCAATCCGGGGGTGGGGTGGGGTGAGGAGCGGATTCCTGGAGTGCGCAGAGGGGCGCGCTCTCTGCCCCGCGTCTCCGCACCGAACCCCCTCCCTTCGGTGTCAAACGTAGTGGAACCGAGTTAGGGGGCTGGATTAGGCGACACTGTCCCTCGCAGACCGCTCCCAACTTGGATCTGTCAAAAATCTACTGCGAGGAAGTTTGGGGAAAAGCCGTGGGTTCCTGGCGGCTTTTGGGACCCGCTGTAAACGGACACTGGTGGCAAGGCCCGGGTTTGGGGCCTCAGGCGCTGCCCGCCCGATATAGCGGGTGATTCAGGGCCCAGGCACGCACCGGCAGGGGCTGAGCCAGGCGAGGGACGCCATAGCCAGCACACCCCCGCGGACCCCGCACCCCCGCCTCAGCCTTGGCTACCCACCCTATCCTCTCGGTGCAACCTGTCCCTGGCCTCCCGGCACTTTCAGGCCCTTGGGGACGCCCTAGTCAGAGGCGCGCCCGCCCTCTTAGTCAGATGGAAGCAGGCAGGCGGGGGTGGGGGTGGGTGAAGAAGGCAAGAGGGGCTGGTGGAGGGGAGTGGACCGCCCAGGCCCGCGGTCGGGGCACAGTGAATCACCTCGCATACCTGCGGGGGCGGCGGAGGAGCGGGCGCTCTGGCTGCAGGAGGCTGACGCGCTCCAGGCTCCGCCCAGGCGCTTGTTGCTTCGTTTGCACCTCTCCCCATTCCTCCCGCCAGGATAAAAAAAGGAGTTTTGTATCTTAACCCCAAATAAACCTGCCCCTCTCCACACCCCGTCCCCAGTTCCATTAAGCTGGGCCGCAGCCGAGGGCTTGGTGATCTCTGCTTGGGTCGGGACGTGCCCAGCCTCACCTCGCCTCTGCTTCCCGCAGGCCTGGTGGATGTTGCTGTCCCAAGGAGATGAGATCCCGGGTGGGAGGGCATCTGAGCTCCCTCTTCGCCTTCCTCTCCCCAGCTCAGGGAGTGGAAAGAAAAGGAAGGCCAGATTTCCCACAACCCCTAGGTGAGAAGACCCCTATCGAGGAGCTTTGGTTTCACTCTGGGGCTTGGTCAAGCTGGCTTCTGAGTGACCATCTGGGATGCTATGTGTCCTTGGGTTGGCCTCTCTAGAAGGAGCTGAGAAAGATGCAAATTGAGACAAGTGTTTGGAGACAATAGATGGTGGGGGGGGGGGCGGCAAGCTGGCACTTCACTGAAAAGGTGAGGTGGGACAGATGCAGAAGTGACATTTCCCCCTACCTCCTCCCTGCCCAGGGACTCCTCCCAAGAGGCCTTTAAAAAGCTTTGCTTTTCCCCATATAGCACTTTCTAGTAGTAAAAGTTTGCCCGGAGCTCTTGGCCCTTGATCTGCTTGGAAAAAGCTGTGTGTGTGTGTTTGTGATTTGTAGAGATCCACCTAGCACTGAGGGGCACCAAAGGGAGGAGAACAAGATAGGGAAGCAAACCAGCTTCATCTTTTCTACCTGGTATAGCAGAGGGTTGCAACGGTGGGCCGAATGGGTGGCCCTTCTCACTTTTAAATGTCCCAGAGCATAGGACCTGGGAACATTCTTGGTTTGGGGGTAAACCTCCCCCTGTCAAAGACAGAGATTCGGAGAGGCCAGGTGTGGAGGGAGAAAGGCTCCTGTGAAGAGGCCGATAGCATCCCTCTGTCGCCCCCTCTCAGCAGCAGGGATCTGTAGCTGTGTATTGTGTGTCTGTGGGAGGAGGAGCTCTAACCACAGGGTGGCGTTGACTACATTTGTACTAGCCCAGGGCCAGGGACAGAGAGTTGAGGTGGTGGGAACAGCCCAGGCTGAGGACCCTGAGCCCCCAAACATCGCGGGAAATAACTAAGAACTAGAGTGGTTGCAACTCTGAGAAGAGCTCACAAATAAAGACTCCAGCAACAGGGTGGGGCTCAGGGAAGCAGAACTTCCCTGAGCTACAGGGCAGATGTCCCAGGTGGGGACAAGCTGGCAGAGCACTCAGATACTGGAGGAAGGCAGGGGCTGCTCCTCCCCGAGGTCTGCAGGCCTGGGAAGAGAATGAGGTAAAAATAGCTCTGGGCCTTGGCAGGCCCTAATAGGGAAGATTGGGGGCGGCAACATTTATGGTAAAATCAGGCTGTTGGGTAGGATGTTTGGGTGGCCAGGCACAGAGAGATCTGGAGAAAGACCTCACAGGATGGTGTGAGGTCTCCAGCGTGGGAACAGGAGAGTCTGTGTTCCCCACTGCCGATGTGGGAGGTGACGATATGGCAAAGGGGGCAGGGTGGAGGGAATCCAGAAAGGGTGGGAAGGCCCCAGCTGTGGGGTCAGGTCATCTGGCCTTCCACACCTTCTTCCTGAGGAATAAAGGAGGGAATCCCTTGTGTGTCCCCACCCCTGAATCAGGGAACTGCTAGACACAATGACATCACAGGTTAAGTTTGCGTTTAAACACATGCACACACACACACACACACACTTCAGCCCCTCCCTGGCATTTCCCTCTGTATCCCAAACGAGAAGTGGCAGCTTGGTATCCCATCCTCTCAGATGACGCCTAGCTAGGCAGCAATCGGTGAATGAGAAGAGTAGTTCTGCTAGTAGTTTGGGGTCAGTGGATTGAGAACTGCTGGGAGGATCAGGCAGATTTGAGCACCACCCAAACAGGAGGAACTGTGATTATTAAAGAGCCAGTTCTCCCAGGCAATAATTTGGATATTATTAGAGTTCTTTTAGAATCCAGAAAGGGAGGCTAAAATGGAAATAAATGTGTTCTGGAGTATTTTTGCTGAGGCAGTCAGTGACCTACACATGGACCCATCAGACCTGCTCCAAGTGCTTAAGGACAGGACCAGGGGGCATCTAAAGGGTCAGGGGGGTTGTGGGCATTAACGGCGAGGGCACCAGGGCTGGAATGAGGGCTTGCTGACTTCTCCCCAAATCCTAGCCCATCCTACAGCTTCTTCTTGGACTCAAGGCAAATCAAGCCTACTTTGTTCTGGAATCCCAAAACTTTGTCAAAAAATATTCCCGCCTTGGGATTCTGATCCCTCTTGTCCCCCTAAGCCTAGTGGCCATAGAGAGATTGCTTATCATACCTTTCCTCCACAAAGCTGAGTTTGGGTTGTTTTTCCTGGTCACTGAATCCAAAGCAGGGAGGACATCTTTAGGGGCCGGCCTGCCTGCCTTCCTTCCTTCCTTCCTTCCTTCCTTCCTTCCTTCCTTCCTCCTTTCCTTCCCTTGACTTTTTTTTTCATTGCCTTTAGAGGGAGAGGAAGGGAGAGAGGAAGGGAGAGAGAGAAACATTGAAGTGAAAGAGAAACATCAGTTGGTTGCTTCCTGCAAACACCCAGACCAGGGATCGAACTGGCAACCGAGGTATGTGTCCTGACCGGGAATTGAACCCGCAACCTTTTGGTTAAGGGATGATGCTCCAACCAACTGAGCCACACCGGCCAGGTCTAGGGTTATTTCTAAGACCAAAGGAAATCATGCTCTTTGCTCTAATTTTTTTTTTTTTAAGTAAATAAAGTCTGACAGTTGTAAAGGTCAGTCAAAAAGGGGATGGCACAGGCTGGGCAACTGGTAGGGAGAGAAGGATTATCGTTGCTAGGCAAGCAGCCTCAGAGATAAGTAGTGGTTTGTTCCATTTTTTTGAATCACACCATTTTGAATGTTTTGTCATGTTGTCATGATAGAATTTTTAAGCTGGAAGATGCTTCAGAGATAATCAGCTTCAGTTTCTTCATTTTGTACCAGAGGAAGCCAAGGCTCAGAAAGGGGAAGTCACTTGCCTATTGTTACTCAAGTGATTGGGGGGTCAAAGCTAAGGCCGGAACCCAGGTGTACTCCACTACCTCTTCTCGTGCACTTTCTTTTTAAAAAAATATTTTATTTATTTACTTTAGAGAGAGGGGAAGGGAGGGAGAAAGAGAGAGAGAGAAACATCAATATGAGAAAGAAACATCAATCAGTTGCCTCTCCTATGGGAGAGAGAAGCTAATCAGTTACCTCTCTTAAGGTCCAACGGGGAACTGTGCCCTGATGGGGAACCAACCCAAAACCCAGGCACGTGCCCTGACCTGGAATCAAACCAGCGACCTTTTGCTTTGCGGGCTGACGCCCAACCAACTGAGCCACACCTTTCAGGCTCTTGCTACACTTTCTGCTCCCCACCTCCTTCCATTCCTGGGCTCTGCAGCAGAAAACAGGGTGGAGGCTGGCTCTAACAGAGTTAGTTCTGACTCCTTCATTCTCTGAGGGAGGCATGTTCACAGTCCTGGCCTTGGGGCTGCTTTGTGTGTGCGGGTGTGCCTCGTTGGCCAACAGTGGCTAAGGTTGGTGGCCTTTAGCTGCTCAGCCTCATAGTGCCGAAGAAGAGGCAATGTGTGATCACCTGGCCCAATGACAGTGTGTGTGGGGAGAGAGCAGGGTATAAGGACTGGAGCTCCAAGGCCAGTGTAGGTGTCCCGTGGCATGGCCTCTGCCTCTGGCCAGAAGAAGGCCTCGTTAGCTCCTGCCTCCTCCACCTTCCTGCCCCTCCGGCCCTCTCCCTGTACCCCACGGGGCAGGTTGGCACCTGCCGCTTTGTGTTTTTGTGGCTGCAGGCCTCTACCCAACACTGCCATCACCGGAGTCTTGTGACAGACCCAACTGTCCCTCTCCCCTGACATCTCCTGATTTTCCAAAGCAAGAGTGGGGGCTCAGCCCCTCAGGAGGGAGAGTTGGGAGCTGCCACTGGGTGCCCCAGGATGTAGGCCCATCTGTCATAAAAACAGCTTAATTTCTCTCTGTATCTTGGTGTCTGATAGGCCAAGCATGGGTGGTGGGAAGGGTCGCAAGAGAGGCAGGAGGTGAGGACTGGCCAAAGGGAAATCACCAGGATGTCCGTCTTCCACGCCTCTCCCTCTCCTTGTCCGGGGCGTCCCCCGGTGCCCACCCTGCCCAGGGGAATAAGAAGAACTGGCATCAGCAGCGTCTGACTCTGAAGACAGTGGAGTCGTTTGCCTCCTCTTTTACTCGTTAGAGCTTCCGCAGTTAGAAGCCAATGACTGGGCTATTAGAAAACTCCTTTTCTATCCCCAGCAGCCTCTTCCCCCGTCACCGCACCCCCGACCTCCTATAGCATTATCCCCCAACCATAGCTGGTAGGAGGCCAAGGCCAGGACTGGGGAAGATTCTAGAAGGAGGAAGGGAGGGGGTTCCATTTCAATTGTGTTTATTAATTTATGGGCCTGGGTTTGTCCCACCCCGGTCAGCCCCAGGGCCCTCTTGACGAAGCATTTAAAATGTGGTTTCTTTCCATCCTAATACATTGTCTACTCCCTCCTCCCTACTCACCCATCCCCACTCTGCATGCTCACCGAGGCCTTTTTCTCTCAACCCTATCTGCGCCCATGCCAAACCCCATTTAAACCCCTTTTCCTCATCTTAGCCCAAGAAGAAGCTGAATGCACCCTCTGACCTGGTCACACCCAAGATCGTGCCTTTTGACCTCCTGCCTGAGACTGAGCCCTTTGACCTGAAGCCTGATACAGTGCCTGAGATCCCACCCTTTGACCAGACGCCTAGGGCGCTGCCCTTTTACCCAGAGCCTGTGCCTCTGCCCACCCCAAAGGAGCCGACGGCCGGTGGGGGCGTTTAGGGTCTCCTGGATCCCCCGGGTCTGTGGGCATGGGGTGTCACTACAGTCCACCATTAGCTCACCGCTTGGTGGTAGTCAGTGAAGGATGGGGGACCTCTTCCAAGCCACGGCCCCGTGCGGGTGGGTGATGGGTATTATGAAACGCTCTTGTATTAGGCAGAGTTCAGGCAAATATGGCATGTGCAATAGAGTGGGGGGTGAAGGGAGAGGCCCCCCCGCCCACTTCTTAGCTTTTGTCCTAATAGCGACACTCCAAACACCGTACTTGAGCTGCCCCCAGTGCTGCCCCCAATGCTGCCCCGCATGAAATCGCACGAACCTGAGCCAAGGCTTCGGATTCTCCCTTCCCTTCGCCCTTCTGCCTCCTCCTCGGGGGAAGGCCGCTTTGGCTCACAGCCCCTTAAGGGAGGCCCTCACGAGGCCCAAGCCCGGGGCCCGCTCTTTGCCCTCTCCACCTCCCCCCATGTAGCCGAGGAAAACATTTACACTTATTTTTTCCAGGTTTTTGTTTTTTTTTTTAACGTTTTGCAAAGAGATCCCTTATGTTTGCCAGATCCTGCCTTGGGTGGGGCCCTCAAAAGCTGCCAACTCAGAGAGGCCAGAAGTGGGGACATTTTAACTGGTTCTGGCTTGGAGTCTCTGGCCTCCCTATAGCGCAGTGTTGTTCCACTTTTTTTTTCATAATCATGCCCCTGAGGAGTCCTTTTAGACATTTCCCCCTAATTGTCCCCTCCCCCATGAAATTTTAACCCTACAGTTATACTATGTATCTGTTGTACCGGGACTCCTTGGAGCACCACAAACTATCACAATACCTAAAATCCCCCCTTCCCCCTAAGAACCAATTCCCATCTTCTGGGGAACAGTATCGCCCCTGTTGAGAAACACGTTATAGCCAAAAAGAAGGACCCTCTGCCTTTGATGTCTCCCAACCCCTTGTCTTGGCAGTCTCAAGTGGAGAGCCTGAGTTTTTAAGACTTTCCTTCTCTTTCACCTCTCCTTCAGTCTGCACTCTCTCCTAACAGCTTGTCTGAGCAGATCCTAGGTCTCTGAATTACCTTTCCAAAGTCTACCCTGGCCTTTCCCAGACAGTAGTTGGAGACAGAGCTGGATCACTCTAAGTCAAGAAAGGCTCCTACCCAGAGCTGTGTGACATTGTCCCTTCTCCCTGACAAATGTGAAGTGCCTGGCCAAGGACCAGACACATATTCGGTGCTCAATTAAATTATAATCATAAAATTTTCTTCTTAAGCCAGAGGATATTAAGTTTATACAGCAGGGCTGGGGAGTGGTGTGGAAGGGACTGGAAGCTTCTCGGGGGCTCCTCCTAAGTTCATCCTGGGCCCGTGCCTTCCCGGGCCGGGGAACCTGTGCATGCTTTTGTTCAGACCTGGTCATTAAAAGTAACTCTGGAAACCAAGCCTGTTGGGAGTGGTGGTTTTGTTTAATTAAAAAAAAAAATGCGAAAATGGAACAAGCAGAGCCCTCCCTCCTTGCCACCCCCTGAGGCCTCTCCTTTGGTTCAGGAGCTCTGCCAGGGAAGTAAGGGTGGGACAAGGGTGCCTGGCCTGTGTGCCCAGGGTAGGGGGGAGGTGCTTTGGGATTGTGTTTATGGTTGTTGTAGCAACAGGCAGATTGGGTGGGCCCAAGATAGCACTCCAAGGCTGTGAGTCATAGGGGAAACCTGTCTTGGAAAGGGGGAGAACAGAGAAAAATCCATTTAATGGAGGAGGAAAGCTAAAGTCCTGGTAGTATATCCTCCCCAGAACCAACCTACTGGACATTGCTCAGGAACTGGGGTCGTTTCTTCCCTTATCCCCTGACCTTCCACCAGGGAGGCAGCTCCTCTGGCGTTGGCCATCACTCTCGGGGAAACCTACCGTGAATGAGTTCTATTCCCAGGTCCCTATCTGGACTGAGGGAGATGCCTCCAAATCCAGAAATAAATCTTCCCTCACTGGGATTGCTCCCTGCATGTATTTGAGGCCTTTCATCAGGCATGAGAAGATGGAATTGGCTACAAAAGTCTTCAGCTCTCTCCCCAGCCCTGTTCACTTCCAAGCTCAATTGGCAAAGACCTTTATCTAGGAAGCCAGAGGCCAGGGAAACCAGCCAGCTCAGCCTTTATGGGGTGGGGTGGATCAGTGGGGAGAATCAGGGATGCTGGGAGCGGGGGCAGAGAGACAATGTGGATTTGTTTTCCAGCAGCTGGGACTGTTTCCTGACTATTCCCCGCCCATCACCCTTAATCCTTCCAAGCCCATCCACATTGTCTGAGCTTAGTGAAAGGAGGGGTTCTCTTCCACCCTCCGGTGTCCAGTATGTGGGTTTTTATTCTGGGAAGCTGTAAAGGAGAGATCAGAGTGGATTTTTCTTTCTTTTAATACAGGACTGCAGGTAAATTCTGGGTGGAGATAGATGAAGAGGTAATGGAGAGTTTAGATCCTAGAGAGTCCTAAAATGGTGTGAAAGAGAGAGGACTCGAGTAGTGGCCAGGGAGAACTGACTGCAAAAAGAGGCCCAAAGAGCACAAACTGGAACTAAGAGGGAATGCTAAGAGAGGCTGGCACCCTCCTACACTGGGAACAAGGAACATACCCCTTCAATGCCTCTGTAAGTGTAAAAGACAGAGGGATGAACAGAATGAAGTAGAATGCCCACAGCAGTACTAAACCAGCTATGGCAAGTAGAGACTACAAGTCCCAGCATGCCCAGTGCCCAGGTCATCAAGCCTGCTGGGAGGTGTAGTCAAGTGATGAGAGCTTAAGGTGGCTTGATGCCCAGAAAAGCTGGTGCCCAGTTTGGGAGCAGAGGTGGAGCCACTATTCCCTTTTTGTCCCTGCTAATGCTATTGACAGGGAGGGAAGGAAGTTGGGAGGGGTGTTCCTAGTTTTCAGTGTAAACCAGGAAACCCTGGGGGGATGTGGATGGGAGGGAAAAGGAAAGAAGTTGGGAGCGGGCGGTAGGAATTTCTTTGGCAGGTGGTGCAGAGATACCAAGTGGCCAATGTATGAGTGTGTGTATTTGTGTGTTTATGAGAGGGCTCAGCTCATGTTGCCTCACTTTTCTTTTCTCTTTTTTCAAATTAAATTTATTGGGGTGACATTTATTAATAGGACCATATAGGTTTCAAGATGCCTCATTTTTCTCAGTTGGGATTTTCCTCCAAGACTGGGAAACAATCGCAGAAAACTCTTTAGAAGCTGTCTCATTCCTTTATCTGAAGTCTCTGAAAAGAATCGGGGCCAAAGAGGAGACCCTATTTGTGTTCTGGGTCATGTCCCTTCCCCTTTCTGTGCTCAGCCTCCCCTTACCTTGGTGGGAAGTGATCCTGGGATTCTGAAACTTTGGCCCAAAATCAGGATCTTGGAAAATCTTCCTGGAATGGAAAACAGTGCTGGTGCCAGGTCCTCGGAGAGAAGAGGGAAGAACTGGCTCTGAGCTCCAGGATCTCAGGGAATCTGGGGCCACCATCCTACTCCTGGCCTCCCTGAGATCTGATCCGCGGGGCGGGGCGGTGAAAGCAAGAATGGAAAGGGAACCCCTCCTTTCCTTTCCAAAGTAGGGAAGTTAGAACCAGAAGAAATAACTGTGCACGGGTGAATACATGCCCTTGGTTGCCAGCCAGTTTTTTGCTCTTTCTTGTCTGAATTTCTGCTCGGTGGGAGAGGGGGAAGTGCACCCCTGGAACCCAACGGTATGAGGAGGTCAAGGAGTGGAGCACGCGCCACAGCTCTTCTTTCCTAAGACTTGTTCTGAAATGGTTTGAAGTCTGGGAAACGCACTCTCTTTACCTTGCCTTCAAGCTACTCTACTTGGGGGGTCGCTTGATATTGGCTGTGTGTTCATCTCCCTTCCCAGACCCCTCGACCCCTCAGACCCCTCAACCTGAAGGGGCGTTTCTGTCGCAACCCTCTTTGCTTTTTGGCCTGGCTCGGGTAATGTGTGACTTAGTGCACCAGAGGGCGCTCTGCCCATTCCCAAAGTTAGGTTGTGTTCCTCGGGACGCACATGGCCAGGAGTGGCTTAACGTAAGGGCGGATGTAGCGCTCAGGACAGGGTTGAAGGGCCGCAGAGATATTTAACCGATGTGCCGTTACACTACAAACCAATCTCTGACCCGAAGCCCTGTTCCCTCCTTGCCCCCTCTGTAGAGTTATCATTCATTCGACACATTTGTGGGGTACAAATAAGTTGTCTGTGCCAGGCGCTGGAAATACAATGGCAAACACGCTCAGGCCGATATCATGGGTACCACGCACTCCCCGGCACCACCGCCACCCTGCCTCGGGTTCACTCATTGTCTCCCCCTCAAGTCCCCGCCCAGCCCCCCTCATCTCTCCCGCTCTGCTTTCCCTTTAGGATGAAGTGAAACTACCGGCCAAACTGAGCATCAGCAAGTCGCTGAAAGAGTCGGAGACGCTGCCTGAGAAGGAGGGTGATGAGCTGGGCGAGGGCGAGCGGCCCGAGGAGGACGCAGCGGCGATCGAGCTGTCGTCGGACGAGGCGGTGGAGGTGGAGGAGGTCATTGAGGAGTCGCGCGCCGAGCGCATCAAGCGCAGCGGCCTGCGGCGCGTGGACGACTTCAAGAAGGCCTTCTCCAAGGAGAAGATGGAGAAGACCAGGGTGCGCACCCGCGAGAACCTCGAGAAGACCCGCCTGAAGACCAAGGAGAACCTGGAGAAGACGCGGCACACGCTGGAGAAGCGCATGAACAAGCTGGGCACGCGCCTCGTTCCCGCCGAGCGCCGGGAGAAGCTCAAGACCTCTCGAGAGAAGCTGCGCAAGTCCTTCACCCCCGACCACGTGGTCTACGCGCGCTCCAAGACGGCGGTCTACAAGGTGCCGCCCTTCACCTTCCACGTCAAGAAGATCCGCGAGGGCGAGGTGGAGGTGCTGAAGGCTACCGAGATGGTGGAGGTGGGAGCCGACGACGACGAGGAGGGTGGCGCGGAACGTGGCGAGGCCGTGGATCTGCTGCGCGGGAGCAGCCCCGACGTGCACACGCTGCTGGAGATCACCGAGGAGTCAGACGCCGTGCTGGTGGACAAGAGCGACAGCGACTGAGGGGGAAGAGGGGGGCTCTGCCCAGGAGGCCTTGCTGCCCCGCCTCTCCCTGCCCCCACCCTGATACCTTTTGCTCCTGAACTTTCTCTTTTGCATTCTTTCTCGGGCCCCAAACAGGGCTGACATCTTTCTACATTGAGAACACCTTCCCCTCAAGGAGCACCCCTCCAAGTCTTAGAGCTGTTAAGATGGGAGGGGGAGACAGCCTCCACATAGGCCAGCCCCAATTTGGGCATAGTTCTGGGAAATGGAGAGGCGGTGACCCATGTTCTGGTTGTGCAAGTTGGGGATCCTGCGGGAAAATGCTGCCATTTCCATAGTCGGGCCCCCGGGGGGCAGGCTGCTTTCCCCCGAACCTCCCCCTCACACATCCAGCTCTGTCATTCCTGCTCACTGAGCTCTTTTTTCTTATCCTGATTCCTGGAAGCTTCCAAGCCAAAATTAGTGTAATAGAAAAGAATGAATTCTGAAGAAGACCTTTGTCCACGTGGCAGGCCCCATCCGGGAAGAACTCGAAAGCAGCTTTTGGGAGAATGTGGGCTGTGAAGGAGAGAGGGCAGAGTGAGCCACGGCTGAGGGCCCAGCACAGGCTGCATCTGCAAAGAGTCCCGACAAGGAAGCGGGCGTGGAGCGGGCGTGGAGAGGAGCACATGTACATGTTTAGGCATCTGCACACAGGCACACATGCCTGTGGCTTTGGGAAGGAGCACAGGGAATAGCAGAAGGTGGAAATGGGTGAAGAGAGGAGCATTTGCCTGATTAGCAGCATAAGAAATACAGAACAAGAATCCTATCTTACTTGGGTCCTCCTTATCCATCTCAGGATAATCAGGAGGGATGATGAGAAAGCTTGATCCAGAGAGAAAAGAGGGGTAAGCCTCACCCCTTCCTTCAACTGGGATCTGGGTGGTGCCCCAGGGGCAGTCCATCTCTCAAAGCCCAGGAAACTAGGGTCCCAGAAGGGGGCAGCACCAGGCTGCAGAGAACTGGGAGTTGGGAGGGAGGCAGAGGAGAAAGAGCAGGGTGCTCATGGCCAGGCCACCAAGGTGGAGGGGAAGTGGGGAGAGAATAATAACTGCGTATGGAGCAAGCGGCAGTCTCTTCTCAAGATCCTTCCCTAGAACTAGTAGAAGAACTGCAGAACTTGACAAGACCCCTTTGCCCTTGTGGGGCTCCTCTCCTGAATCTTTAGGGCTGACAGGGTTGCTGCTTCCAGGTTCTCCTTGGGATACTGAAGTCCTGCCGTTCCTCCCCAGTACAAGGGGGCTGTCAGAAGCAAGAACACCTGCCCTCTCCTCCAAGTCGTTTGTGCCATGGCTCACAAGCTCCCTTAAGAGGAGGCTGAAGGAGTCTTCCTTCTCCCCCATCTCCTCTGCCTTTTCGTCCTTGCTCTGCTTTTTAGAATTGCAGCTAATTGCTTTAAGGGGTGGAGGGAGAGCGGGGGCCTGGGGGCACAAACCTTTTTTATGATACAAAGCTTTGCTCCACCCTCCCCATCCCCCACCCCCAACACACACACACTTTCTTGGTTCCCTTCTCACTTGTGAATGCTTGGAGACAGGCCGGACGGGGATTGGGACAAGGTGCTGATGGCCTGAAGGGGCCTGAGTTGTGGGCAGACGCTGGTTCCTGTGGGCTCTGGGGAGTCTCTCATGTTGCTGTGTCCTGGTGAGCAGCCTGACCAATAAACCTGCTTTTCTAAAAGGACCTGTGTTGGATTGTGTTCTCCGAAGACAGTTGTATATCGGATGAGTTACAGAGGACAGGAAGGGAGAGAGGGAGGGAGAGAAAAAGAGACAACTGTTGGTTTAAACTTGCTTCATTCTCATGGGGTGTTTGTGGGGCGTGTTATTGTCACCCCTATCCTAGAGATGAGGAAGCAGAGTGGCTTGTGTAAGGTCATGTAGCTCGTAAGTGCTGGAGCTGCGATTCTAAGCCAGGCATCCTGTAACCCTGTGCAGCCTGGATCTGCTTCCCAGCTGTCAGGGCATTAGCCCTTCAGACATGCCCAGTTAGCCCGAGTTTCCCCCAGGTACACACTTCTGAATCATAGGCCTAGAGGAGGAACTTCGGGGAGGGGAAACAACAGAAGCCCCGACTCAGAGGGCTGAGTGTCATAAAGAAAGGCTTCCAATGCATGTTGTATGCCAGTCATAGCCACACAGCATAGTTAATTCTCCCCATGACCCTGGGATAGGCACCTATTTGGTTGTTTGTATAGTCTCTCTTCCCCGTGAGCAGTCTGCCCCACCTTCCCACTGGTTGTGGATTTCTTAGAACAATGGACTCAAATCATGTGGGTTCTGCCGGCATCAGAATCACCTGGGAAGGAGTGTCCCTAATAAATATTGGTTGGCCAAAAAGTGCATGTGGTTTTTTTCTGTAGAAGACACATTCTTAATTTTTACCAATAACTTTATTGGTTTTGATATTTTGAGTATGTTGGTTCTCGTGTGGTATAACATTGAGTGGTCTCAGTTAATGTCTCAATTTGATCACTATCAACTTCAACTTGTCTACACACCCGCGGAGCATCCTCCAGTGAGAAATCTCTAGCACCAAGCTTCGCAAACCACTTTTGACAGGTTCAATCAGTCACAGCACCTTCCCCATGTCCTGCATAAATCTTTTTTTGTGTGTTTCAGTGTGTTTTTACCTTTCTTGAAATAATAGAGCATAATATGCCAAAATGTTGCATATTTTCTTTCATCTTCAATATTAAAATGACTGCACAAAAATTCACCAATTTTGATAAGTTTTTTTTTTAAATGCACGCTGATATGACAGTTGTCACAGTACAATTTAACAAAATTGTTTTGAATGAAATTAAAGGTAACTAAGTACTACTAGGGCCTTCTTACGGAAAAAACCAAACAAACTTTTTGGCTAACCCATACAATGTTGCTTCTCAGGCTCTACCCCAGTCTCCTCCTACTACCCCAGACAAGCTGAGTCTTTCCTAAGGAGACACACGTTCCTTTCCAACTCCCCTGCCCCCAACTGCAGAGTCCAGAGTTCTAAATTCTCTAGAAAGGTTGGTTTCCCACCAAAAGAAATAGAAACTTATACTGAAAATTCAGAGACTGGGGCCAGGAACCTTCCTGCTGCATATATTAAATTAAAATAGTCCAGAATATAGATACTTCTTGGCATGGCTCACAAGTTCCCCTAAGAGTTTGGTCCTTGCCCCAGTTCCTACCGTTTAACACTCTTTAGGGAGTGTGGTGGCCAAAAATGGGCCACAAATATTCGGGTCTGTTGGCCTTTGCTCAGCCGTTCCCTCTCTCTGGAATGACCTCCCCCTTTTCACCACCTCTTTTTTCAGTCCTCACTGGAGGACATGCTTACTGACTTTAGAGAGAGGGAGAGAAGATTGACTTTAAAGAGAGGGGAAGGGAGGGAGAGAAACATTGATGTGTTGAGAGGGTGTCAGATCAGGGACCAAACGGTAACGTAGGCATGTACCCTGACCAGGAATCGAACCTGCCACCTTCCAGTTTGTGGGAGGATGTTCTAACCAGCGGAGCCACACTGGCGAGGGCTCCACCTCTCCTCTTAAACCAACCTCTTTCCCACCTCCACCCCAGTCATACTAATAACTCCCTTTTCAGGACTTCCATAGAACTTTATGTCAAAAAACATTTGTTGAATGAATGAATGAATAAATGAATTAATTAATGAATTCATTGCATGACTCCTTCTGTTGCAAGTGACATAAACTCATCCCAAGCTGGCTTCAGCAGTAACAAAACAAAACGAAACAACAAACACAACCCAAACTGAAAACAAACAGAGGGAATTATTGTATTTGAAAAAGTTACTAATAATAGGTCCAGGGGGGTCTGGATGCAAGTTCTAATGTAATATCTTCAGGAATTTATCTCTTCCTATCTCCTCTTTTTCACCATGTCTGTTTCATTAAAATCAGATTTTCCCCATGCATTGGCAAAGATAACCACCAACAGCTGCAGGTTTGTGGCGTAGCAGCCGAACAACCCCAGTTAAGAGGGTTTCTTTCCAAATCTTTCCAGTTAGAATCTCAGATACAATGTTGATTGACCCTGATAGGTCACATATTCAAATCACCGTGCCTCCAACCAAATCTAGTCCATGTACCGCTTCTAGAACCCATCTAAACTGTGGGGTTGAGTATTAGAAAAAGGACTGATATCCCAAAGGAAAATTGGGTTGCTCTTATCAATAGAAAGGAGAGAGGGTGATGGGCAGACAAAACAACAGACGTTCTTTCTGAGTTCTCTGTTTGTGATACTGTGCTAGGAGCCATGAGGCTACAAAGACAACAATCCTAGCTCTTGATTTTAAAGAGTTTGTAATTAGTGGGAGAGGCAGATATTCAAAATAGCTCCCATAGATGTCTGTGAGAGAGTTAAAGCAAAATGCAATGGTAATACATTGAAGAGGGATTAATCATGTTTGGGGACTGTGGAAAAATGTAAAGGAGGAAGGGGGCTTAAAAATTGTGATTCTAGCTCTGGCGGGTGTGGCTCAGTGGATTGAGTGTCATCCTGGGAACCAAAAGGTCTACCAGTTCGATTCCCCAGTCAGGGTACATGCCTGGGTTGCAGGCCAGGTCCCCAGTAGGGGGCGTGTGAGAAGCAACCACACACTGATGTTTCTCTCCCTCTCTTTCTCCCTCCTTTTCCCTTTGTCTAAAAATAAAATAAAATCTTTTTTAAAAAGTTATGATTCTAAACCTGAGTTGGATTTCAAATATATTTTGCTGCAGGAAAGAGATAATATTTTACTTGATTTTTTCCCCTTGATTTTTGTGTCACCAGAGCCTAACAGTATCTCAAATACAATTGTATTGGTTAATGTCATTTGGGTGAAAGTATAAGAAAAGGACATTGGCCAAAAGGGAAAAAGAGACGTATATTGGAAGGCTGCCAAGATATCCTCTGGACTCCAAGGAATTGCCGTGCAGCCAGGCTAGGAAGAGTAGGAACCAGGAGGTCTCCAGGGACTTCCGGGAGGAAGGAGATAGATGGCCCTCTCTAAAATGCTGACATTAATGGAACCCAGGCTCTGTGCCTCTCAGTTTCAAATTCTAAATTCCTGGCAGAGAGAATCTGATTAAGCCAGTTAACATTAGCATTCACTCTGGATTTAATAATCTATGGCCAGGAGGACTGGATCATGTCACATCGATGTGGCTGAAGGGACCCATTCCAGCGTATGATTGAGGAGGGGAGGAGCAATTCCCAGGAAAGGGGGACTGGAGCCAGGCAGGACCCAAGAGATATCTATTGAAACAATAGGTACTCAACACATGTTAATGAAATGAAAGCAGTGAAATATGAAGTTCCCTTAGGCCAGGGGAACAATATGCAGGAAGACAAAGACGTGGGAAAACCGAAGGCATGACTAAGGAAAAGTCAATAGGATTATGGAATGCAAGGTATAGAAGGGGTCTTTTTAAAAATATATGTTTATTTATTTTTAGAGAGAGGAAAGGAGGGAGAAAGAGAGGGAGAGAAACATCGATGTGAGAGAGAAACGTGCCCAAAACTGCAGCCTAAGCATCTGCCCTGACTGGGAATCAAACCGGCGACCTTTCGCTTTGTGGGGCGACACCGAACCAATTGAGCCACACATGTCAGGGCTAAAAGGGGTCTTATAGATGAGGGAATAGTCGTTTTACAGAGGAAGGTGCTGCAGACCCAGGAGAGAAAGTAATTATCTATGCCTAATAAGACTCCACATAAAAGTTATCAGAAGCGAGGTGATCCTTGAAGTGGCTAGGAACAGATGAGAGCCAAATTAGGGAGTCAGAGGGAGAAGAGGTTGGGAATTTAGAATTCAAGGCCAGCACCCACCTTTAGGGAACGGTGGGAGCTGGGATGGTCATGGAGGGAGAAGGGTATCTTGCTGGGTTCAGGGCTCTTTCATAAACATTATCTCAGGTAATTCTGATCTGTATTGGTTGCTTCTCTGCTTACAAAAGTCCTGCCTCCTCCCTCCGGGGCTTTGTCTCTGTGGAGTGACCAAGACCCCTACCCCCGTCCACAGCCACTTTGTCAAGGTTGGATGTCTGGTCCTGTCTGGGCTACTGAAATCTTCTCTGCCAGCAGTTTAGAATTTGGAGCCAACAGCCGTAGAGGCTGAACATTTTTATTAGCAACCTCAAGTTGTGTCATGACAAGGAAAAGGCAGTTTTAAGGGGATGTTCCACGAACTCTCCCTGGTGAGTTTCCTGCAATTGCCCTTCCTGAGGTGTGGATGCTCAATCTTTTATTCAAATTTGGGAGCGATCTCAGCTTCCTTCCAATAAGTCCTCCCTTCCCTCCACCTTGTTTTTCTACATAAGCTATTAAAAGGTCACATATGTTGAGGGATTGCACTGTGCCAGATGCTATATTGTGTGCTTTGCAGGTTTTCTCATTTAATCTTCATGACAACCTATGAGGTAGATTGTCTCATATTCTCTCTTTCACAGAGCAGAAAACCGAAGCTCACAGTGGTTAAGCAATTGACCCAAGATTACACTGCTGGGTGGGAGGCTGAGCAGTGGACCCTGCCAGGACTTGGCTCTTATCTGCCATGCCGCACAGTTAACTTGAAAGTATTTTCCAATCAAATACACTTTAATGAAAACTCACCAGGGTCAGAATTATATTCTCTATTTGAAGATGAGGACACTGAGACTGAGAGAGGTTAAAGGACTTGTCCAGAGTTGCACAGCTTATTCTGTGTCAGAGCCAGGAATTCAAACCAGGCTGTCTTGTTCCAGCTCCCATCAGCCCTCTAGTTAGTGCAGCTTGCTTCCACGGTGATGGTCAAGGGAGGAAAGAGTGTCTAGGGGTGAAGATGATCAACAGTACAAGGCTCTACAGCAAAATTAAGTAAAATGACCGAGAAGACATCAGCTTTGAGGAGTAGAGGTCCCTGATGGCCTTCAAGAGCCCTGTGTTATGGAAAGGAGAGGGAAGAAGCCACTTGGGTGGAGCAAGTGGGGGTGAGGACATGGGAGTCATGATAGGGAAGGCGGGTAATTTGAGGGTCAAGGTGGGAAAGGAGTATCTTTGGAGCAAGAAGGGAAGGAATAAGTGGAGAAGGTCAGGGGGAGGGGGGCGTTCATAAAGCTCGAAAGGGGAGAGGTAGAACCACTGCCATTCACTCACCAGGTATTTATTGAGCACCTACTTCCCAGGCACTGGAGAGATAACAGCACCAAACAGGTAAGATTCTTTTTTTTTTTTAACTGACAGTGTAATGAGAAAGACAGATAAGAAACTGTAAACAGATCAATAACATGAGAATTATGATAAGAGTTCCCCAGAAACAGCATATAGATATAGAGATTAAGGGGCCGGTAGCAACTAGAGGTGAGGGTAGTTAGACGAGGCTTCTCTGAGCAGGCGAGACAAGAAGGGTGAGAAGAAACTAGCTAGGCCAAAGCTGGTGAAGCAAAAAGAGGAGCATATCAAGAGATTACCTAAGGCTCTGAGGTGGGAAATGGATGGCTAGATATGGTGGGCAGGAGGAAAGTTGGTGGGGTATGCAGGGCCTTAAAGGGGATAAGAAAAAGGAGAACTCCTTTGTCCCAAACCTCATGGAAGCCACTGAAGGAACAGAATGACATGGTATGAATGATGTTTGAAGCAGCCTAGGAAAAGGGCTTAGTCTTAGAAATATTGAGGGGACTGTTCTTCAGACAGGAGCAAAGGGAATGCTTATAAGATGACTCTTGAGAAGTTTTTGCACAAGGCAAGTAGAGGTCCAAGGAGTTCGCATCACACAGACCTGCTCTTCTCTGTGACGTCAGTGAGAGGGGAGTTGCCAGCCCTGTGGGAACGAATCTTTCTGTTACCGAGCCGCATGGGGGTCCCATCACCCATACAAGTTGCCCCTCGTCCCTTTTGGTTACTGCAAGTGACGTGCCACCCATTTACCTCCTCCAATGTTCTTCTCAAATGTTCTCTTCTTTGCTATGCCTTCTCGTTACAGTTTTATTACTAATTCCTCCAGGGAAGAGGAAGTAAATAGAATGTGTATCTAGAACTCTACAAAGTCTGATAAATCTCAGGTCCCGGTCTAGTCTATAGTTCCTCTGAGTCTCTCTGAGGTGATTGAGGAAACCTGCCCTGGTAGCCTACTGCTGGTGAGGATCCAGAGAGGTGATCTATGTAAAAACCTTAGCTCAGTTTCTGGAACATGGTTATTACTTAATAGATGTAATTAATCATTAATTTTATTTATCAGGACCTGGCTACTACATGAGTACATTATAGTCTGAGGTAGAGAATACTACATTAGATGGGGAAACAACCTGCTAAGGGTATCTGGCAGAAGAGGAGGTTAGCTTTGCCAGGAAGAATCCCAGAAAGCCCAGAGGAAATATTATGGGAACTGGGCTCTGAAGAATGAGTAAAAGTTTTTCTGATAGGAACGAGGAAAGAAAGGGGACCCTAGGTGGAGGGAGGGAAGATTTTCAATGGCGTAAAATTACAGAGGTGTTGACATGTTTGGAGGAAGGTGATAAATTCAGCGTGGGAACTTAAGGAGTGTGCGATGGACGGGATGAGGTTGGAAAGGAGGGGCGTTCAGGGCAAAGCATTGGCTCAACTGAAAGAAGTTGTCATCCTTAAGTCAAGGAGACTGGCAGAATGTGAGAAAGGCCAGTGCTGGGCTGGAGAGAGGTTTTGTAGGTTGAACAGATAAGCTCAGGGGCAGATTTTCTATATGAATGCAGGGGAGGGCAACGAGGGAATCGAAAACCAGCTGCTAAGGGGTCAGGGGAGGGAGGAGGGCAGTATCTGAGTGGATGAAACAAAGTTATGGGATGTGGAGTTCAAAAACTGGGCCCTGAAGCCACCTGGTATACCTCTGAGTAGCTCAATGATCTGAGATCGTCATACTATTTTTGGTCTTAGTTTCCTATCAATATATCACACGGCCTCTCCTGCCTGCTACACATAATTGTGAGAAAGAAAAGAGGTAATGAGTGTGTAAGTGCTTTGTAAGCGGTAAATAACTAAACAAATATTAGACCCCATGTTACTAGGGAGGCAGTCAACTGCACAGGATAGCACAGCATAAGCTGAGTTTTGTGAAGTAGAAGGTAGGGGTATTCGTATTGGGTGAAGATCAAGATAGACACAGCAATTCACACACACACACACACACACACACACACACACACTCTATTTAGCAATTTCCACACTTTTAGGAGGGTAAGTCTTTTAGGAGGGCAATGGGAAACTTAATTCTATCACCAGTGAGCCTACCAGTTGCCCTATACTGTTCTCACCTCCCACTTGAATATAAATAATGTGGTCCAAAGGTCCAAATCTGGAGCTTTTAGCTGGGCTTCAGGTATCTGGGGAACCATGAGAATATACAGCTCATGCTGTATATTTCTAGGACTAGAACCCATAGTCTCCAGTAGAGTCTAGAAGGATCTGTGACCACACCCCCACCAAAGGTTAAGAGTCATTGATTTTCTCACCAGAAATTAATATGAATAGCCATCCTTGGGGAGAAGAACTGGTGTGGGGATGGGTGAGATATTCATGTTTAATTTTCAACTTTTCTGAACTTTGAATATTCTAACCACAACATGCGTTAGTTTCATTGAAAAAATGTCATCAGGGGCTATCTGGGTGATGACATAATGAGCCCTTTTAAGATTTCATCTTTACATCCCTTTGTACTAGACACAACAAACACAAACCTAATAGCTGTTATTAAAAAAGACCCTGATAATATCAGCGCACGCGCACGCACACACACAAATCATTCCATTATGCAAAGTACATCCTCTATTTTGTAAGGTAAAATGTCTACATTTCCTATAAACTACTGGCTTCAATGCAGCAAAACTTGCGATCTAAGTTGACGAGGAAATAAAGGACAGGCAATTTCAAGTATTTCAACTCAGAAGCATAAAAATAATGTGTATACGTGTCAATTTTTGAATATATTGTCTTCTGCATTCTCGTGGATTAGCTAATATACAAGCAGTTGGGGTTTGATGTTTCAAGCGGCAGAACGGAGAACAGCGTTAAATCCACCACTACCCTCTCTCCACCCACTCTAGTAATTACTCTATTTCCACGTCATATTTCCGGGTGTGTGTGTCCCGTCTCACGCAGAAACTGAAGCTCAAAGCAGGGGGGAGTCACGCATGTTCTTTTTGCTGCCCCCAGAAACCCGGTCCAGGCGTTAGGCCCCCAGAGGATCTGGCGATACCTCAGGATCGTCTAACTGACTGATTCCCACGTGGTAAGTGGCTCCCACCCTCGCGGCCACGTGCTGTCAAGAACCGGAAAAAGAGAGACCAAGCAAAAGAGAGCCGCATCGGGGCATTTAAAGTGTCTTGACGTCACGCACTGCCAGGAACTCAGCTGAGTTTTTAGCAGGACATTCCAGTCATCTTTCCTTCCTCCCCCCGGGCTTCTGGGCCCGAGACCTTGGCAATTCCCCTGCTGTTGCGGAGGGAGGAGCACTTAGACTTCGGAACAGCCAGTACGGGGCGGTCTCAGTCTTGGTTGGCTCCGCCCTTTCTCCCAAAGGCTCTCCTCATTGGTCAGTTCGTGGGATCTGCGTGTACAGCACAAGCTCCACGGCCTCTGGGTGGAGGAGAAAACTGGCCGTCTCATGAATTATGCAGGACCGAGTGTCGGGGCCAGGCAGGGGCTGGGCGGGGATTGGCTGCAGGGGCTGTAATTCAGAGGTTTCCGGAGCTGCGGCGGCGTAGACAGGGAGGGAGAGTCTGGGGTTCTGTCGTCTCAGCGGAGGGAGTAAGCCCGAACCGGATCCTTGACGAGCAACTCTGCTCCGCGCGCTCTCTCTCTCTCTCTCCGGTCTGCTAGGAGAGACCCTGCGGCCTGAGGGAGCCCGCGGCCAGCACCCCGGCGCAAGCGCACCCCGGCCTGTCGGGCCGCAGCCCGAGAAACAGGTGAAGGGGGTGAAGGGTGGGGCCGCCCCTCGATCCCGACGGCTTCCAGGCCTGGGGATCCCGGGGGACGCCGGAGGGACTGGGAGCTTCCGTTTTGTTCGGGGAAGTTGTGGAAGGAAACTTCAGTGGGGCGGGAGGATACGAGGAGACACGGAGGGTTGCTCTGAAGGGACAACTCCCGGGGATGACAGAAGCGGGCCCCTGAAGGGACAGGGGGTGCTGGAAGGAAGTTTCGTTCTTTGGAGAAAGGGGAGCGACAAGGAAGAGAAAATGGGCTGGAGGGGGAGGTCCGTGGAGCGAGAGCACGCCAGGGTGGGGGTGGCAGAAGTGAGGGACAGCCCCCCGACTTCCTGCTCCCTGGGGCTCCGGGGACGTTCTGGCCACAGGAGCGACTGTCAAGCCAGTGGAAATCACGGGGAGGTGGGGGTGGTGTTGAAAAGAGCCCCCTCGCCCCCATTCCTTGGCCTTGCCCTGTTCTCGATCCTTGAGGAGCCAGCCGTCCCCCTCTGGAGGCAGGAGTAAGTGCCTTCCCCCTACAGTCTCATGGACTAGTTGGTTGTGGGTAGCAGTATTGCATAAGAGCCTAGTTTCCTGTAGGGAAATTGACAGTCTTACATACTCTTTCTAAATTCCCACCCCTCTTTTCCTCGGCTAGGTTAAGCCCTCCTTCTTTCCAACCACCTTCTAAAAAACCCCAAAATAACACCCCCTCCCCCATCAAACCAGCTCGAGGGAGAAATAAACCCCTTTTCTCCTTGACATTGTTCTTTTATAAACACCTGGTAAACTCCGCCAGAAGATAAATAATTGAGCCCTTGCGTTTACTGGATTGTGGTGTTGCTTAATTGCATAGGGCAGAATGAACCAATCGAGAGTAGGAGTTTTTTGTCTCCGAGCCAAGATCTTGGGTAAATGCAGAGGAGAGGGAAACAAAGACAGGCTGGCCTTGGGGAAGCCATGTGTGCAAACTTTACCTGTGTATGGGGTGTGTGGTTGGGCCGAAGTGAGCGAGATTCAAACTGTCACCCGGGTTGCTTTTTCCATGTTTAGTATACATCCCTCTGTGTTATATCAAGTGTATATGATGTATCTGCTGGTTTTATTTATGACAGGGTATATTTATTCTGTCTATGGCTTGTAACTTTTTGGTTAGTTGTGCTGACAAAGCATTGGTTTGAATAAATCAGAATAGTATTCTGTTATATGTGGCTTTTGACTGTGACAACCTGATTCAACCAACTTTCTATTTTACTATATATTAAATATGTGTGTGTTCCTTGAGTCAGCACCTTTTTTTCCTTATTACACGTGCCAGACTGGAATGCTAGCAGAATTTATGCTCAGATATCTGCATCGTGGGACGGGGGGGAAAAGTCTGCAATATTAAAAAAAATTGTTGTAAATGGAGGGTCGATCTTAGTCACTAGCAAATCTATGAATCGTTTATACGTAGTTCTTTTGGGAAGAATAACCATTTAGAAATAACCAGTTATGACTTGACCCACAAGGGTAGATAGTTTATATAACCTTAACCCTATTTTATAGGTAAGGAAATTGAGGCTAAAAGAACAAGACATTTGCCCAAAACAGCAGAGGGCCATAGTGGTGCAACTCACACCTTCTGTACGTTTTGTGTTCTTTTGCATATGTAGTTGGTCTTGATTTAGAGATACTGCAGACCCTGTTGGGAAAACTGTCAGCGAGGTTCTGACAAATACCTGGACAGTGAAATACCACCTATAGGCTCTAAGACTCCATGGGAAATAGGTAATACATAAACAGGAGAAAAAGTACAAATGGGGTTTGCTTAGGTTATTTTTCTAACTGCTCTAACTTGGGAAGTAAGTAACTTTTTAGTTGGCATAATTTATTATCAGGATTTAGCTATTTGCTAATTGAAAGAGATATTTATTTAGGCAAACTTGTAAATAAAGAGCAGTTGTGACCTAACTGTCATTTCAACCAAAGTGCCTTGTGGCTGGATCCGTGGTCGTTTGTGTTTCCAGAAAGTTGCTTTCTCCTCTTGGCCTCTGCACGTTTTGACATTCAGATGTGAGATAGGGCGGAGATAGTGACCCTCATTTCAGACATGGAGTTCAGCATCTTTTTACCTTATAGTTTTCTCAGAAGTGGTGTACAAATAAACAAATATTTACTTTTTGCAACTTAGTGAAAGTTGCTGTGAAGAATAAGATAGTATGTTTACAGAACTTGCCTGTTTACTGAGGCAACCTGATAAATGTTTTACCTACAATGCAACATGTCCTCAAAGAGATGGTGGGACATTGTCTGATGTTCAAAAAGTTAGCTATTTTATATTTTAAAATATATGGCACAGATAAAGAATATTTCCAGTACCGTACAAAGGCCTATTGAACAGTGCTGCACTGAGCACTATAGGTCTTTAGAGGAAGAAGAGGTTACAAGGCCTGGAGTTGTCTAGGAAGTCTTCTTACCAAAGGAGAGATTTGATCTGGGTCCCAAATAATGGTTAGAATTTGATAGGTATAAAGAATTTGGGGTGAGGAGAGGTATGGGGGTATAGCACAAAATCCTGGTAGATTAGGAAGGTAAGTATAGGCAAGAAGGAGTGCCTACTTATATGATGTCTTGAATACAAGACCAAGGGATTTCAGTTCTATCCCGTTGTAGGGGAAGCTTTTAAAGATGTTTGAGGCCCTTGCTGAGTGGCTCAGTTGGATGGAGTGTTGTTTTGTGAACTGAGAGTTTGCCGGTTCAATTCCGGCCAGGACAACATGCCTAGGTTGCGGGCTCAGTCCCTAGTTGGGGTGCATATGGGACACAGCTGGTTGGTGTTTCTCACTCTCCCTTCCTCTCTCTCTAAAATCAGTCAATTAAAAAATAATCCAAAGCCAAAAAAATAATAATAAGTAAAGATGTTTGAGGCCAGGTACTGGTGTTTAATTATGGAATGCCTATTATGTGTCCGGTGTTGGTTGATTTGTGCAAAGTATATCAGTGCACATGGCCTCTGCCCTAGTGGGGTTGTCATTGAGGTTGACCTTATAAACTGGGCCAGCACCCAAAGAGATGTGTCCTGATTTATGGGATTAGTGTGGATTAGGTGCAGAGATGTTTTTTGAGGGATTTTTAATTGGCTACTCAAATTTTGTTTTATATATTAAAAAAAATTTACTATATCTTTTGAGTCATTCATAAAAACTGGCCAAAAAGCACTTGAAGGACATCCCCAAATCCTGAAGAATCTCTAGTGTCCTGGAGCAGCCTTGGTGAGGTCCAGCAGGATAATATTGGTGGGCTGTTTCAGTCTTTGTTGCTGAAAAAAATGAACGTTACGGTTACATATCTGTTGCTAGGAACCTTGTCTTACTATGGTACACTTTAGTCAGGATGGCCAGATGGTACTTTGGTGGTAAATTGTTCGGAATGTCTGCAGTTTTTAAAGGGAATAGCGTATGGAAGAATGAATTTCTGTTATGGTCAATTCTCACTTATCATGTTAGGATTATCACAACTCTTAGTTCAGTTAGGCAAACATTTATATATTGAGAGCCAGTTATTGTGCTAGGCAGGATCCAAGGATGATGAAACATGGTCCCTGTTTTCATACAACTGGAGGCAGTACTGTGAGAACCAGGGAGTGTGCTGGGTCAGTATGGACATAGGGCAGAGCAGATGAGAGAATAGTGGTTTAAGGCTCAGACTCCGGAGTCAAACAGATCTGGGATTGGATCCTGGATGTGCCACGTCCTAGTCAGAATCTGAGCCTCAGTTTTCTTATCTGCAAAAGGAGAAGATAACAGCACCATCGGTAAAATGCTTGGCATAATGCCTGACACACAGCAAGAACTCCATAAATCTAAGCTCTTATTAAATGCCTAGTTAAAGAGATTGGTTCCCTTCAGGGGTGAGAGAAGGCTTGTCATACAGGGGCCTTATCAGGTGGGAACCCCTGAATAGGCTTTTGTAGGATGAATTAGGAGTTCTCCTTCAAAGCTAAGTGGTAACCAGTTTCATTCAAGGCTGAAGGAACAGCTTGTTAATAGTCTTAAAACAGCGTCATGCATTCAGGGACCTCCAAATGAAAGTTCTCAACAAGTTAGGAGAACTAAACTGAGGGGAAAGGAAGCTGCAGGGCTAGAGCTCTTTCTTATCCCTTCTCTTCTGTTAATAATCAGGTTCAAATGTCATCAAAAGAAGTTGTTTTGTCCTGTTTACAGAAGTGATAACCTGTTTGGTAATTACCAGAGGGAAAAGGGTGTGGGGGCAGGTAGAAGATGGGAAAGGGGGCTAAATGGTGACGGAAGGAGGCTGGACTTTGGGTGGTGAACACAATATACAGGTGATGTATTATAAATTGTACACTTGAAATGTATATAGTTTTCTTAACCAGTGTTACCCCAATAAATTCAGTAAAAAAATTTTTAAAAGTAAAAAAAGAAGTAATACATGTTATTGTAAAAAATTTAAATTTGTAGAAATAAAAACTACATTTTATATATATATGTGTGTTTGTATTTGTGTGCATATATATATAAAAAACAGGATATATATATATATATATATACCCTGTTAATAGTTTGCTGTATATTTCTCCAGATTTTTTGCAGCTTTTTCTACTTATCAATTTATCTTGGATATATTTATTGCAAATTCCTTTTTCACAGTCTAATAAAAGAATAATAAGGAAGGCAAATCTTCTCCCCCCACCCCATAAAATAAGGTTTGGATTATCTGGTTTACCTTTCTGTTATCCCCATCTGTAATAAATGATTCTAATCAGTGAACTTTTATCTGACCTTTGACTTTTTAACTACATTGGACTAGGAACTTAGAGTTTGTGCTTTCCTGAGGTGACTAATATTGTAGTGTCAAGATGCTTGGGCAGTGTGTTTGAGGGTTTTACGGTCCCCAGTTGCTACAGAAGGTAAAAGAATGGGCTATGAGGTCAGACTTTTTGGGCTTTAATCCTGATCCACCACCTCTTAGACCTTGCGGTCAGTTGCTTTAACTTCTCTGAGTTTCAGTTTCTCTATCCAAGAAATGCAGGTACCAGGTCCAGTTGGAGGGGAGTTGTGAAGATTAAGCAAGATAATGTATATAAAGCACTTTGCATAGCACCTGGCAGGTAGCTAATATTTGAGTGCTGATAATTAATATTATTAAAAACTGCAGTATCTCCCTAACTACAAAGTCAGGTAGTTATAATTCACAGTAGCTATTAATGACCCAAAACAAAGGAAAGAAGGAGTAATTGGGAGGTTCTGACCTAATAGGAAAACACTGAATGAAGAGGGACCATGGGGATTTACATTGTGGTGGAGGAGATGGAGGCCATCATGTAAAAGAAATAGGCAAGGCAAACCGAAAATTCCTACTTACACCAATGTCCTGATGAGAAGTCTCTCCGCATCTTCAAGCACCGAAAATTGAGGCTCATTTATTTTAAGCAATATTCAACACATTAAAAATGTATTACTACTTAGACACTTGAACAGTCCCTTGAAGTTCTTTATGACATAAAAAGTACAGCTACCATTGAAAGTTTGAGGCGTAGTGGAGTGAGGCAAGAAGGTGGGACAGTGTACAGTTTGGGGGTGAGGCAGAGCGAATGGTCTGTGTGAGGCTGGGAGGTGATTTGTTTCTTCTCGTGTGCGTGTACATGGGTGTATGTGTACATGTGTGTATATGTAAGAGTATGTGTTTTCATTGGAGGAGTAGAGCTATTTTCCTGTCCTGTAACTTGTGTGTGTGAACGAATCGGTATTCAAAATAGCCTTGTGGTGAAGGAGAAGCACTCAGCTTCCCTACGAAATAGGTTCTCTGCACACCAGCTCTCCAGTTTTTGGATCGGAGCGGGCAGGAAGGAAGGGCCTTCCAGTTGTTTCTTGGCTGTATGTGTGCAGCAGAAGGAAGCCAGCAGAGCTTGAAAGAGAAAGTAAACCTTCTGGTAAATAAATGGCTTCCCCATTGTGGAGGAGGAGTGCAAATTATAAGGGGGATGTTTGGGTAGTTTTTGTAGAAGTGATTTCTGAAAACTGATTTAGATTATCGAAGGTAAACCCAATTTAGGAAAACCCTGCCTCATCTGGTGTTAACCACCTGTTTTCCCACTTTGTTGATTGATTTTGTTAGTTTGCGGTGTCCTGACCTCTCATTCTCATTACAAGAATTAGTGGACTTGAGTCTGAATTTAAGCATCTGCTTAGGTGAAAGCTTCCTAAAGTTGTTTGTTTTTTTTTATCTTTTCTAATGTTAATTTTGTTTTGCTGTTTAGCAAGTACTTTTTCTAAAAGTCTAAAAGCATTAGACTTTTACTTTGTTCTTCCCTACTCTCCCTCCTTATTCCACTCAGATGTAATCCTCAGAACCTCAAAACCCAGATGTTAGCTGTGTAATTACCTCCCCTAGAAACCCAAGTGCAATATCGCGTCGAGTTAGCATTAAAATAGTCGGCCCTCAAATTTTTTTCTACTTGTGGTTTAGACAATAAATATTTAATCTCAGACCGACTGCCTGACAAATCTGTTTTGTATTTGGGCCTCTTTTTATCAATATGTTTAGGGAAAGCAAATTTATTGAAACATTAAGCAAACTAAATCATAATTAGGATGGTAAATGTCAAACATGTGGGAGCAGGTGGAATAATTGAAGCATTCTGAAGCCAAATGTCAATATTTATTCTTAATTCCATGTGTTACTGTCCCTTTGCATGGGAGTGCCTAGGTGAGAGTGGAACATAAGTGGGGGTAAGCATATGGGACACTTTAGGGTCCTGCTGACTATATTGAATAATCATGGGGCAATCTAAAATTCCTGTCTCCAACGTCCCGCTGTGGTTCCGGGTGTCCATTATGGGGGAGGTTGTGCCTGTTGGGGGACAGGGGGTTTATGGGAACTCTCTGTACTTTCCACTTAATTTTGCTTTGAACCTAAAGCTGCCTTAAAAATTAAGGTTTATTAATTAAAAAAGAAAAAGGCCTGTTTCTTTAGAAATATTCAAGGTGTCCTGGGTCAGAAGTGCCCTGTAAGCAGCTATGTGATTCCACAGACTTCTGCCGCAGTTTACCTAAGCTTTACAATGAGAGTACCATTCTTTTAGGCCCATTGAGAATATTTCCCAAGTCATGGAGAACGAGACTGGAGGTGGGGGGTCAGAGAAGACCCCCACCGTCTCCAGATTAAGCGGCTTCCCCTTTCTGTAGGAGAGAGGAATGTGAGTCTTAACCATAGATTTGTAGCAAGAATGTATTTGTTCTGTTTTTCAGTTCCAGGTTCCAGTTTTCTTGATTGTAAAAGCGACATTTTAGAAAAAAAGGTGTAAATTAATTAGTATAAAGAGGTGTGCGGTGAGTAGAAAAGCTTCTCCTCTTGTCTCTGGATGCTCTTTCTCAGGGACAGCCAGTTGCCATTTCCTCGCCTATCTTTTCAGAATGATTTATGTGTGCACATGCAAACATACTCTCTCCCACAGGAAGGAGCAAATTATGTACAATAATTCCGCATCTTGCTTTTGTCACCCTGTCTTAGAAAACGCTCCATGTGAATGCGTTTATACCGGCCTCACGTTCTGAAGGCCTGCATAGCAGTGGTCTAGGCTACGGATGGCATTATTTATTTAATGACTCCCCTAACGATAGGTATAGATTGTGTGCCGACTCTAGAGGCAGCAAACAGTATACATTTTCTCATTCGTGTTCTGACACACACAAGTAAATCTGTACACGTATACCTTTAAGCTTTTAATCACAATATGCATACTCTTTAGAAATGGCGCTTTTCAGTTAACAGAGTACACATTTCCCCCTTTAAACTTAAACTTTCATTCTGGGGAGAAGTCTAACTACTTCATTAAATGGAACCCCAGTGTGTATCTGTCACTTGGCAGGTAGGAATTACTGCAACTTTTCCCAACCCAGTTTTTTCTTTTTAAGCTGGTCGTTCATACACCTATGTGCCAGGGCCCATCGTGCATTGATTTCAGCCACTCTGTTCCTAAAACACAACAAACTGTTTTGTTTTAACTCCACTGCTCCTTTGGTAAGTGGGGCAGGGGTTGTTTTTGATATTTTGTGTTGTTCCCTGGGTTAGGTTGCTCACTGATGCTTTTGTTTGAGTTGCCTATAGCAGCAGTTCTCAGAATATTGTCTAGCAGTCCCCAGGGGGTTCCTGAGATCCTTTGAGGGGGTGTCTTTGAGATCAAACTACTTTCATAATATTATTTGTGTTTTTAATTAGTGGCCTTTTCCACTTATTCTATTAGTCATTGTATTCAGTGCATTCACAGGAAAAAAAAACCAACAACCCTGAAACCCTGATTTCACTTAATGTCTATGATGAAACAATAAACAGTATTAATTTCATTGTCTCTCAACTCTTGGGGATGTTTCCTTTTGGTATTCTGTATTGAAATGGGAGGCCTACATAAAGCACTTCTGCCGCACACAGAAGTACTTTAGAAGTACACAAGAAAACGGCCTGTGGAATTGTTTGAGTTGCTGTCTCACACTAGCTGCTTTTTCCATGAAACACCATTTTTACTTGAAAGAATGACTGACAGAGCTACTGGGATACTGGTAACAAATGTGATTTTTTTGATAGTACATAATGAAATGTATCAACATTTGAAAGGTCTGCATGTGTCTGAAATAGTGTTTTCAAAATGATTAGTGCAAGATATTACAAAATTATACATGGAAAAACGTTTTATTCTGAAAGCAAGATAGACTAATGGATCTTAATGTAACTGAGTATTAAAAGTTCATTGATATGATCTCAGATTCCACATTGCCTCTAACCTTTAAGAAACTGTCACATGTCGAGTTTTGGTGTGGTATCAAAGAAGAATGTCCAAAATTATCTGAAAAGGCTATTAAGATACTCTCCTCCCTTTTCCAACTGGTGTAAGGCAATACTTTCTTCATATACTTCAACCTGAACAACATACTGCAGCAGATTGATTGCAAAAGCATATATGAGAATACAGCTGTGTTCTATTCAGCCAGACATTAGAGAAATTTTGAAAACTTTAACAATGACATTCTTTCCATTTTTTGAAAATGTAACTATTTTTTATAGAAATGTTATTTATGTTAACATGTTATAGGTTTATTATTTTAAAATCGATATTTTAACAATTTCTCAATTTTAGTTTCTAATACAAATACTGATAGATATAACCTGTATAAACAAAAACTCCTTGCCATCCTCAGTCTTAAAAGCTGTAAGTCCTGAGAGCAAAGGGTTTGAGAACTGCTGGTGTAAAAGCCTTTGGCATAATAATCTCTGGGGTATCTGTTTAAAAAGAAAAGATTCTGTGGCTCTGCCCCAGGAGCCTGATTTAGTAGATCTACGGTCATTTTGACAGGCAGCCAGGTATTGCGGTGCAGGTGGCCCTTGGTTTGAAAACTGCTGCTCTAAAGGGCCATAAATTATGAAATCTTCAGGTTTGTGAAGTCACATCCAAAGGGTTTTGGAATCATTGTTTTGGAGGTAAAGGTGAATGGTAGACATGAGGTCTACTAAGGGAAAATGCTTTGGAGATTTATTTTCCTTCTGTTTACTCTCCTTGGTATTAATGTATCTGAGTATTAATTAAGGATAGATTATGACTATCAAAACAATCATGATTTTACTGAGTTCATATTCAGCCTGGTTTGTTTGTTGTTTTTTGGTTTTTTTTTTTATAGACTATGAACTTGTTAAGACAGTTTCTGACTGCTTGGATTACTTTCGTTTTTTAAAGGTTTTATTTATTCACTGTTAGAAGGTAAGGGAGGGACAAAGAGAGGGAGAGAAACATCAATGTGTGGTTGCCTCTTGTGTGCCCCCCACTGGGAAATCCCCACCCCCCCTCACCTGGCCTTGTAGACTGGCACTCAATCCACTGAGCCACACCAGCCAGGGCAGGATTACTTTCTAAAGATGATTTAAGAATTGTCTAGCCCTGGCCAAGAAGCTTAGTTGGTTGGAGCATCATCCAGAAACGTCAAGTTTGCGGGTTCCATCACCAGTCAGGGCACATAACAAGCATCAACCAATGAATGCATAAATAAGTGGAACAACAAATCGATGTTTTTCTCTCCCTCTCTCTCTAAAATCAATAAATAAAAGTTTTAAAAGAAGAATTATCTTTAAATTCTCTAAGAAGTGTTACTCTATTTAGACATGTTTTTATAATAAACTTTCATTTATTACATGTAAAATAAGTAAAGCTCTCCTTTTCCTTTTTTCTTTTAACTGTCTGTATAATAAATTCAGAGAGAATTTTACTTATGAGAGATCTTACAATAGAGAACCATTTAACCCCACTAGCCTGGGAGTTCGAAGAATCCAAGTTTGTTTTCTGGCTCTACCTTTATCTGCACGGTCACTTAACATTTGTGTTCTTATCTGTGAAGTGGGAGTAAGCACTTGCTTGATAGGACTGTTATATTATCTTAACCAATTTTGGGTTCTCTTGGGTTGAGTGATTGACCTGGAAAATCCAATGTCAACTTATGCTTCAGGCTAGGGTGTGCATGGGTGTGATTTTTAGAATTTAGATCGTAAGCTATCCCCAATGCAGACTGGAATAGTGTTTCTTCATTATTTTCTTTCTAAGTATTCAATCTTTTTATTTCTAATTGAACCTTTTCTTAACCTTCTCTGTGTGGATGCTAATGGATAAGATCAGCTGTTCTCTGAAGAGTGGTTATGTCATTTAGAACTGTGATGTACAGCGAGGCCACAAGCTTTTCAAGTGTGTTCATTTTGATAAGACTTCATAGAAACCCTTGTCTAATTGGGGAGGTGGCTCATCTTTCATTTTGAATATAATTTAAACTTTATGGGTCAGAGTTACCTTTTAAAATGTTTTTCATAAAGTTCAATCCACACATTTAAAAAATTAATAAACTATGTAGTTTTAGAGCAGTTTTAAGTGTACAGAAAATTAGAGCAGAAGGTAGTTTCCTTATACTTTCTTTTCTCTGTCCCCCATAGTTTCTGCAATTATTAACATGTTGCGTTAGTATGGTACATTTGTTACAGTTGATGAGTCAATATTGATACATTAATATTAAAGTCTGTAGTTTACATTAGAGTTAATTCTATTATACATTTCAAGGATTTTGACAAATGTGTAATGACATAAAGCCACCATTACAATATCATAAGGAATAGTTTTACTGCCCTAAAAATCCCCTGTGCTCTACTTGTTCATCCATCCCCTAATCTATGGCAACCACTGATCTTTGTTACTATCTCCATAGTTTTATCTTTTCCAGAATATCATGTAGTAGGAATCATATAGTATGTAGCCATTTCAGATTGCCTTCTTTCACTGAGTAACATTCATTCAGATTCCTCTATGTTTTTTTCATGGCTTGATAGCTCATTTCTTCTAATTGCTGAGTAATATTCTGTTGTCCATGTGTACCACAATTTTTTTACCCATTCACCTATTGAAGGACATCTTGATTGCTTCCAAGTTTTGGCATTCTTGAAGAAAGCTCCTATAAATATTTGTGTACAGTTTGTGTGTGTATGTGTGTGTGTGTGTGTATAGACATAAGTTTTCAACTCATTTGAGTAAATACCAAGGAGAGTGATTGCTAGATAGTATGTTAAGAGTATGTTTAGTTTTGTAAGACGCTGTCCAACTGTCTTCCAATGTAGGTGTACCATTTTGCATCCTCACCAGAAATGAATGCGAGTTCCTGTTGCCCCACCTCCTCACCAGCATTTGGTGTTGTCAGTAGTTTGGGTTTCTCGGCCTTTCTAATAGGTGGTTAGTGGTCTCTCATTGTTTTAATTTGCAATTTCCTGTTGACATATGATGTCAAGCATCTTTTCATACACCTTTTTTTTTTTTTTTTTTTTTTTTGGCCACCTGTGTATCTTTTTTGGTGAGGTGCCTGTTCAGATTATTTTTTATATTGGGTTATTTCTTATGTTTTTTGAGAAAGTTTAAGAGTTCTTTGTATATTTGAGATAAATTTAATTTTTCCTCCTTTAAACTTTTTTAAACTGTCATAAATTTCTGTTCTAGAATGCAAGCTCATGTAGAAACAAACTTTGGGCTCCTTGTGGTTAGTGTACCAGGAACAAGGAAATAAAGTGCTTACCTCTTCCTTCCCTAAATTAATTTCCCAATTCCCCTGGCATCAGCAGGGCCGGCCAGAGGGCCATAGTCCAGAATGCAGACTGGTCCTTATGTTTAGTCTCTCTGCCCTTGCATTCAATGTGCTGGATGGTGTATTGATTCCTCCTTCAGACTTGGATATTGCTGAGCCTCGTTGCATTAGAATAGCGGAGACATACTGAAGATTTAAAAATCTTCTGAGGGAGGAAAATCACTGGTTCGAGAGGTCATTCTTCATGGGCCCTTTTTAATCACTTTTTTGGGGGTCAGATTAAGGGACAAAAGCGAGGAGACAGTCTTCCTGGGGGCCCTGAGAGCCTCCAAGTCAACAAATCCTAGGAAGAAAAATAGGAAGAGTGGCTTGAGTGCCTTTTGATTTCTCGGTGGCTTTATCTTGGGGTTCAGAAACATTAACCTAATTGAAGGAAGGAGTGTCACCAGTGATCTCTGCGTTTCCAGATTGTCTAGATGCTACTACTTCGTCACTGTTTTTGTTCAGCGTTCTGTGATATTGGACGCAGTTGAACATCTCCGTTCTTTTGGCTCCTGTGACCCTTGGCTTTCCTGCAGCCTTCCTGGTCTTTCTGTTGGACCTTTCCTGGTTCGGTTTATCCTTTCCCTGAGCACCAGCGTTGAAGGGCCTCAGGCCTCTGTCTTGGGCTCGCTTTTCTTCTCTTTTTCTATATTCCTCCCTACGTTATCTTACCTTTATCCTGGCTTTAGCTGTCATCTCCATCCTGATGATTGCCAAAGGTGTACCTCCAACACAGGCATCTCTAGGCTCCCAACACCTGTACCCTGCTGCTTACTCGATGTTTCCTCTGGGACAGCCTGTAGTTGTCTCCTGTGTACCTTGTCCAAAACATAACTCTTCAACTTTCTCACCACAAGTTTGTGCCATTCTCCCCAACTTTCCCCATCTAAGTAAATGGTGTCACCCCATTGTGCAAGTAAAAAAAATCTAGGAATATCCTTAATTCCCCTGTTTTCTCATTCCTCTGCTTCTCTTCAAATTATCAGCAAGTCTAGTTGGTTCTGCCTCTGAAGTTTTTAAAAATTCTTTTAATTGTCACATCCCAATTTCTGTTGCCACTCTGTGGTAGGCTAGATACCCTGAAAACCCTCCTGTACAAAACACTAAGAAATACTGGGTAAACTGAACCCTTAAGAAAATTAGGGAAATCTTCAAAGGCAAAAATCAAATGAAACCTCACCGAAAAGGGGGAGAAGAAGCCAGCCTACAGTGCGGATGACGGGGAGGGTTGGGGGCGGTCAACTAGCTCTATTACTTAGGATTTTCAGTTAACAGCCTGCCCTAAGGAGGAGACGGGGTCTTAGCTTTGGTAAGGAATTTGAATGCCACATCTCCTAAAAGAACCCCTAAGCATAGGCCTGCCATTTTAAGATTTGAATTTACAATATCGTTTTGGTCTTGGAAACTCTAAGCTGAGATTTTAACATAAAAAGGCCTGTTTTCCAGAACAAATAGTTACTTCCTCTAAGATACCTGATTATCTAAAAGAATGCCAACCTGACCGTAGTCACTCAATATCCTGTCATCTTTACTGTTCTTATGTCCAGTATTAATTATCTTCTTAATTTACTTGTCTGTATCCTTCCATCTTAAGGAGGGCAGGGACCTATCTCTCCTGTTCACTATTCTATAAACCCTGCTCTTGGTTCCAAATTGGGTTTGTTTGTTTTGAATGAATAAATGGACAAATGAATCCAGTAAGGAGATTCCTTCTGAGAGAAAATAACATGATGTCACCTAATTTTTAAAAATTTTTGGTACTAAGCATTTCATTTTAAAACATAATTTAATTTTGATCCAAGTAATACATACAAATAATTTAGAAATTGAAGAATACTGAAAGACATATTGGTAAGTTTTTTGTCCTGTCTCTTACCTCCACCTATTCCTTCCCAGAGACAGCCACTTTCAAAGCATTTAGCTTTTTCTTCTGGTATTTATGTCCATGCTTCTAAGTAATAAGCTTATACTAGTATTCTTGATATATGAAATTTTAGATACCTTTTAACTTCCTATCATTATTGGTGAAGATTTTTTTTTTTTAAAGATTTTATTTATTTTTAAAGAGAGGGGAAAGGAAGGAAAAGGAGAGTGAGAGAAACGTCAATGTGAGAGAGACATTGATCTGTTGCTTCTCACATGCTCCCCGACCGGGGACCAAACCCACAACCCAGGCACGTACACTGGTCGAGAATCAAACCCACAACCTTTCGTTTTGCAAGCGACGCCACCTGCACCCTACCACCCTAGCCAGGGTAGCATCATAATTTTTAAACCACTTTTGTTAAACCACTAATCGTACATTTTATTTCAACTAAATAAATATTGTTCACCGATAAGCCATGTAGTGTACTCCAATTATGTTTCCTTTCACATATAAATATTTGGGTTTTTCCTGGAGTTAATATTTTTATTAACATTTTTTTCTCTTATACTTCCCCAAATGTTCTAGCAGGTCTCTGAAATGCCTGGCAGTTTATCGCAAATACATAAACACATTGACAATCTATTATTTTCTTGGCAACCCCCTTCTCCCCCTCGCCGCCCCCCCAGCCCCCCGGTCCTGCTGCAACCTGAGTCTCCTTGTACTACTTTCCTATGTTGGGTCCCCCTTTTTATGGGTCCCATGTCTTCCTCTTTCTGGGTTTACTGCTTCACTTGTTGAAGCTCACATTTTGGTAACAGGCTGTCAAGAAAAGGTGTGTGGGAAGTACACTTTTTCAGTTGTCACGTATGTGAAATATCTGTTCTCTTCAAGCTTGAGTGACCCTCTGGGTGGACACTGAATCATTTGCTCATCACTTTGAAGGTATTTTTGGCCCAGTTGCCTTAGAAGCTGTTAAAAGTCCTATGCTATTCTGATTTCCAGTCCTCTCCAAGGCACCTATTTCTTTCCTCTGGAAGCTAGTATAACTTCATTATTCCACTGTTCTGAAATTGCACGGGAGGTGCCTTAGTGTGGGTCCGTTTTATTTTTATTTATATTTATTGATTAGAGAGAGAGAGAGAGAGAGAGAGAGAGAGAGAGAGAGAGAGAAAGAAAGAAAGAAAAGAAAGAAAGAAAGAAAGAAAGAAAGAAAGAAAGAAAGAAAGAAAGAGAAAAAGAAAGAGACTTACTCTTGTCCTTGCATGCGCCAGACTCTCAGTCTTTTCGTACTGGACGATGCTTTGACCGGCTGAGCTACCCGCTCGCTCAGATGCGGGTCTTCTGCACAGATCATTGAGTTTCATTTTATTTTGTTTTTGCTTCCCCTCCATTTCTATTTTCAATATTTTTTGCTGTCGTGGATTATGTTCCAGGAGGTTTCCTTGATTGTATCTTTCAACCCATCTGTTTAATTAAAATTTTTAAATTGATTGATTTTAGAGAGAGAGAGGATGGGAGAGAACGAGAGAGAGCCGGAAACATTGATTCATTGTTCCACTTAGTCATGCATTTATTTGCTGGTTGATTCTTGGGTGTGCCCGCATTGGGGATCGGACTCACAACCTTGGCTTATCAGGACAACACTCTAATCAACCGAGCTACCCAGCCAGCGCCCATCTATTTAATTTTTAATTCTGGCCATAATTTTCAATTTCACAAACACTTTTTCAGTTGCCATTTCCAGCCTCATCTTCATTTTTTATCCTGTTTCTCTTTAATGGGTATAATTTGTCTCTCTGAGGATCATGTTTATAGTTTTGTGAAATTTTTGTCTTTCCTAAGACTCTGAATCCTGTGTTTGTTCCTTTATTCTTACATTTATATCATCTTGGAGGTTTTCTTCGAAAGCACAGTAGTTCTTAGTTCTTAAAGTTGAGTGGTCTCAGTGTGCTTATTGGGTTTGTTGTATGTTGGGCTTCTCTGTGGGGTTGGGAGAGGCTCCCGCTGCCAGGGGTCCTGGAGCTGATGCATGTAGCTTCCTCCCAATCTCTCTGCTTTTAGTTCAGTGACTCTCTTGCCCACAGCTGTGCTTGGTGTCTCTAAGTCCAGACTTAGCTTTCTCTAGACAATAAGAATTCTGTCTCCTCCTGGGTTTGGAGAGAGATAGTTATCTGGGGAATCTAAATGCTCTTTAAACAGATTTTTCAAACAATTCAACAGCACATGTCATGAAACATCCTCTTTTAGATGACAACAGGGTGCTAAAGTCTCATTATTGCAATCTAAGGAGAAACAGTTGTACTATATAACAGTTTAGCTTTGTGGGCAAAGCCTTATAGTTTAAAAAATTCTTTTGAGGCTTATATTTTAATATAAATTCTATTGGGAAACTATGTTTGATATCTCACAGTAAATTTACATGAATTATTGCACCTATTAGCACATTCTTAAGGAAGATCAGCTTATGCCATTATAGGAAATTAATTAGCTTCTTAAGGTATTTCAGTCTTCTTTATGCTAAAAGTATGTTACAGATATTTTTAAAATTGTATTTTATTGATTATGCTATTATGGTTGTCCCAATTTTTCCCCTTTTGCTCCCTTCTACCCAGTACCCCCTTCCCTCCAGCATTCCCCCCACCCCACCCGCCCCTTATTCAACAAATATTTGAGTTCATGTCCGTGGATCCTGTGTGTAAGTTCTTTGGCTTCCCATTTCCTATGCTATTCTTAACTTCCCCCTGTCTATTTTGTTCCTACCAATTATGCGTCTTAATCCCTGTACCTTTCCCCATTCTTCCCCTCCCCCCGCCCAGCTGATAACCTTCTAAATGGTCCCATACCTGTGATTCTGCTCCTGTTCTGGTTGTTTGCTTAGTTTGTTTGTTTGTTTGCTTGTTTGTTTTTTAGATTCAGTTGTTGATAGTTGTGAACTTGTTGCCTTTTTAATAGTCATGGTTTTGATCTTCCTTTTTTCTTAAGTCCCTTTGACATTTCCTGTAATAATGGCTTGGTGGTGGTGAACTCCTTTAGCTTTACCTTGTCTGGGAAGCACTTTATCTGCCCTCCCATTCTAAATGATAGCTTTGCTGGATAGCGTAATCTAGGTTGTAGGTCCTTGCTTTTCATCACTTTGAATACTTCTTGCCAGTCCCTTCTTGCCTGCAAACTTTCTTTTGAGAAATCTGCTGATAGTCTTAGGGGAACTTTTTTCTAGGTAACTCTGCTTTTCTCTTGCCGCTTTTAAAATTCTCTCTTTATCCTTAACCTTTGGCATTTTAATTATGATATGTTGTCTTCGTTGGTCCTCTTTGGGCCCTACCTGTTTGGGACTCTCTGTGCTTCCTGGACTTGTATGTCTATTTCCTTCACCAAATTAAAGGTTTTCTTTCATTATTTTTTCAAATAAGTTTTCAGTTTCTTGCTCTTCCTCCTCTCCTCCTGGCACCCCTGTGATTAGGATGTTGGCACATTTGGAGATATCCCAGAGGTCCCTGAGCCTGTCCTCGTTGTTTTGAATTCTTGTTTTTCCTTGCTGTTCTGGTTGAATGTTTATCTCTTCCTTATGTTACCAGTTGTTGATTTGAATCCCAGCTTTCTTCTCTTCTCTGTTGGTTTCCTGTGGATTATTCTTTATTTCACTTAGGGTAACCTTAATTTCTTCCTTTATTTTTTTGCCGTACTCAAGGAGTTCTTGAGTATCCTGATAGCCAGTGTTTTAAACTCTGCATCTCATAGGTTGATTATCTCCACTTACTTCCCTTAGTTCTGTTTCTGGGTGTTTGTTCTGTTCTTTCATTTGGGCCATATACCTTTGTCACCTCAATTCAGCAGTCCTCCTGTGTTTGTTTCTGTGTGTTAGGTAGAGCTGCTTTGACTCCCTGTGTTAGTGTCTTGGCTTATGTAGAAAAGGCGCCTGTAAATTGTGTGGGGTGGAGCCTTTGGTAATCGCCAGGGAGGGGCACCTGCTTCACTGCTTTGTGGCTGTGTAGGGAGGGCTCAGAGAGGGACAGTGCTGCGGCCTGGCTTCTGGTGGTTCAGCTGGTGCTTGCCCCATTTCTAGTCACTTCACCCACTTCCCGTGTGCAACCGGTGCCCTTCCAGCTGCTGCCTTGGTGGTGAATCCTGGAGTGGGTGGGTTTGCGTACATTCTAAGACCACACTGGCCCTTTAAGCAGTGAAAATCTGGCAGTGTCTCCTGCCCCACCCGCACTGATTTTTACAACCAGAGTTAAGTGATCTGTCTTCCCTGTGCTGGAACCCTGAGGCCAGGATTGCTTGCTCCTAAGGTATCCCTCTTACCAGTTCTGCAGCCCCGCACCCCCTCCCCACAACTCCGCCCCTCCTCCCCATCTGGATGAATGTGTCTCCTTTAAATCCTCGGTTGTCATACAGATTTTCTGCGGTCCTGGTGTTATTAGTTTGAGACCTGGTTGTAATTCTTTCTGTGGTTGCACAAGGAGGCGAAGCGTGTCTACCTGTGCCTCCAGCTTGACCTGTTACAGATATTTTTAGAAAGGCATTTCATTTTTATTCATTTATTCAACAAGTATTTGAGCACCTGCTAGGTGCTGGGGAAGTAGCAGTGAACAGAAGGAAGTCTTTGTTCTTAAGGAGCTTACAGCCCTAGCAGGTGGTGGCGGGAGGAGATAAACCAAAAAATATACAATGTATTGGAGGGTGATGACTAATGTGAAGAGAAATTCAGCAGGGGCAGATGCACTGTTTTGGATAGATTGGTGTCAGGGGACATTCATGCAGAGACCCGAATGACATGAGGGAGTGAGCGATGTAGCTATCTAGAGGAAGAGCTTTCTAGGCAAGGGAAGAAACTACAGAAGGCCTAGGGCAGAAATGTCCATGGTGTGTTTCAGAAGCAGAAAGGGGACAGGTGTGCGCGAGGGGACAGCAGTGGGAGAGGAGGTAAGGGAGGCACCCAGGGGCAAAATGGATTATCTGGTGCGCCATGGCCAGGCTGCGGATTTTTCCTCCTGAGTGAATTTTGAGTAGAAGAATAAAATGATCTTACGTATATTTTGAAAGGATTTGTAATGTTGAGCATAGACTGTAGGGAGACAAGGCGAGGGCATCAGAGCAGTTGGGAGTTGAGGGCAGTGTTCTAGGTAGGAGATGGTGGTGGCTTGGGTTAAGATCGTGTAACAGTAGCCGTGGGGAGGGCGAGAAGTGCTCACATTCTAGATTTATTTTGGAGACAGAGCCAACAGAATTTACTCACGGATTGGGTGTTGTGGGGAGGGAGGAAGGAGGAAGAGGAGGAGGGAGATTGGAGTCAAGCCTTATTTTCCAGGTTTTCAGCTTAAGGACATGCAAGAATGGAGTTGTTGTTTGCTAAAAGGAGGAAGATTGGGGGGAAATTGGCTGGGAGAGGTTTTTTATAAAGGGGTTAGTTTGGTATACATTAAATTCGAGATGCTTGTTAGATATCCAAGTGCAGATATTGGGTAGACAGTTAGATACAGGACTCTGGAGTTCCTGAGAAAGGGCAGGGCTGGAGATGTAAATTTGGGGATTGTCAGTGTGTAGTTCCTTCGAAGGACTGGGACTGGATGAGTCATTTAGAAAGTGGGAACATAGAGAAATAAATGAACTATTATAATACTTTTAACAGCAAAACCTTTTTCTTTGAAACTGCAAATTCTTTTCTCATGGAAGCTGGCCTCTCTGTAAAAGTGATATTCTGTCACTATGTTAGTAAAAGTGTTGTTCTAGTCACCAAATGCAGTGAATAAACTACCTCAAATTCAGGGCATAAAGCAGCAACCGTTTTATGATGCTTGTGGGTTCTGGGGCTGGCATTTAGACAGGCCCAGCAGAGATGCCTTGTCTTTGCTCCGCGGTGCCTGGAGCCTCAGCGGGGAGGGCTTGAACACGGGACGGGGTGGGGAGGGCAGGGGCAACTACCGCTGCTTCGCTCACAATGGTGCCTGAGCTGGGGTGAGTCAACGTTGGACTCACCCCAGCTGGAACTGTGGACCAAGTGCCTCCATTGTGGCCTCTCCTCCTTTCTGTCTTGGGCTTCTCGCAGGATGTCTGCTGGGCTCTGCAGAAGGAGCCTTCCAAGAGACCCAGGAGAAGTGGCACAGCCTTGGAAGTTGCATGTGGATACTTCTGTCATACTCTGTTGATTGGAGCAGTTATTGGCTTAGCCAGGCTTAAGAGGAGGGGACAGAGATCCCTCCTTTCAGTGGGACAGGTATCCAAGAATTTGGGGGTCATGGTTTCCAACCACCACAGTGCTCTTTGAATTTGAGATTCTGTCCCTATTCCATAGTTCCTTTGAGGGAAGGAGCTCTAACACAGGACCCATGGACACAGACCCTTAGCCCCAGTTATAAAGCACTTCGTGCTAGGGAAAGAGGCCTGTGTAAATGTGCAAAAGGGTTCTTCCTTCTCTTCAGAAAGTGTTGATCTATATTGTGGGTTTGTGATGTTGAGGTTCAGAAATTTCAGTTTCCTTTCTCTGCTTTATTTCAGTTGTCTGTTCTAAAAGAATATTAATAACTTACATGGGATTCTGGATCAGTGGATGCTTTCATGACTCTTATTTGGGCTTTGGCCAAGATATCAGAACCCACAGGCTTTTCCCGGCAACTTGCCTTCCTCTCTTCACTTGTCCTCAGGCCTGGAAATTTTGACATGACAATGCTTGCCCAACCTACAGTTGTTTCTCAAAGGCTATGCTCCTTCCGTTTTAAAAAGCTGGCAGCCTGCCTCTGATACCAGTGAGGATGAGTCCATCAGCACTCCCAGCTCAATGGAAGGATGCTTTGCTTCTCTCCAGAAAAACTTCCAAAGTGTAGGTAGCCAGTCACACAGGGTAGAGCTCACCCCGTTTTCCCAGAGGTCGAAGCCACATGGGTGTCGTGCTTTTCAGGATTGTGGCCATCAGTGACTGTTCAGTAGACATTGTCGCAGTGTGTGTGTGCATGTGCAAGTCTGAGTAAAGGAAACTATGAAGGAAATGTTCCCTTGGTGTCTTAAATCTAGTATCCAGTTGGAAGCCCTGAATCTGAATGATACATGAGGGCTGCCAGCAGAGAGCAGAGCTTCTCAGATGGAGATGGTAGAGTTAAGAAAAAGCCTCAGCTGCGTATGTAAGTACTGTAGGCAGTCAGAGTTAGAGCAGCGACTGGACCAAAGGTGGGTCAGGGAAAGCCTCTCTAACACTAGCAGGAAGGGAACATACAATGCCACCAAGGGTAAAAACATTTTAGGCGAGAGTATCTGTGAGAAAGGAACAAAGTCTGTGAGGGGTGGGGGTGACCGGGAGACAAGTTGACTTGATGCAGGATAGGACATTTTTGAAAGTCATCCTGAGGCCCAAAGAGGGGAGCTGGTGTTGGCCTACGCTGGCTGAGGAGTTGGAGAGACTTATGCAGGGACAAAGACTTTACAGTGGACATTGAGAAGTTTGTTATGTTTTTCAGCTGGGGGAGTGCTGTGAAAGGTCAATGCAGGATCATTGTTGAATTCTACAAAAAGCAAAATGGAAAGAATTGTTCTGCTTCTCAGAATACCGTGTCTTAGCCTGGAGAGTATGGCTTATCAATGTAGCTGTCATTCACACCTATGGTTTACTCAATTCAGGACATATTTTTTGAGCACCTGTTATAAGCCAGGCACTCAGCTGGGTGCTGGGGGTGAGGGAGAGGACACAATAGTGAGCAAAAGCCAAGTGTCTGCTGGAGCTGGCAGTCCGCATAGTGGTTATGAGTGCAAGTTAGGGAATCCCACTGCTCAGGTCCACGCCGTGGTGATGGTGGCAGAAGGAAGGCGTGTGGAGGGCCTGTGGCGGGAGGCCTTGGTGTTTTCGAGCAGGTGGAAGAAGAGCAGAATGCATGCCACAAGCTCAGCCAGCAGGCTGGTGCCAGCTGACGCAAGAAAGGCAGGGCGTCCGTCGCATTACGAACCCTTACAAATGCTTTACCCTGCATGCCCGCTGTGTCCCAAGTGCTTCGTGTACATTAACCCTTTAGTTCTAACAATGACCTGGGAGGTAAGTCCTGTTCTCTCCCTCTTTTTATAGATGAGGAAACTGAGGCACAGAGAGGCAAAATAACTGGTATTTACTCACATACATCTAAGTGCTAGAGCCAGAATTCACTGTGGCTGCAGGATCCACGCTCTCAGCACGTCACTCTTCTGACTTAATATTACATATTTTGTTTCAGCCTAAGAACAATGCAAGGTCATCAGTATATGTTATTCATTCATTCATTTATTTTTTTAAGAGGAAGTACAGGGGTAGGGGAAGAGAGCGATTTAAAAAATATATATATTTTATTGATTATGTTATTACAATATTTTTTCTCCCCTTTATTCCTCTCTGCCCTGCACCTGCCTTCCCACCAGCATTCCCCGACTTAGTTCATGTCCATGGGTCGTACATACAAGTTCTTTGGCTTCTCCCTTTCCTATACTGTTCTTAACCTTCCCCTGTCTATTTTGTACAGAGAGCAACTTTTTAAATTTTCCTCTTACTTATTGCATTCATTGGTTGATTCTTGTATATGCCCTGACCAGGGATTGAACCTGCAACCTTGGCATATCAGGACAGTGCTCTAACCAATAGATCGACATGGCTAGGGCAAGTTTGTGTCTTGAAAAGGTCTCTCTACAGTATGGAAATGGACTGGAGGGGAGCAGGCAATGCAGGGAGACAGTTCAGAGCTCTTGTTGTGGCCTAGCTGCATTGTGGCCTGAGATTTCTGGTCGATTTTTTTTTTTTTTACTCCTTGGGGGAAGGGTGGAGTTTATCAGTCAGCTGGACTACAAACCCTGGACACCTTTTTGTTAAGTAGCAATTTGCTACTTATAGCAGCATTTATTCTTGGATCGCAGTAACCTTATGTCTTGAGGGAATGGAACTTGATCATAATTTATAGACCGAATAGTCTTTAGGGGCCCTCCAGCCCAGTTGCTCTTCCAGTATCAGAATTACTGCTGTGATATTTCTCAGGGCGAGCATTGAACCTCCATTTGAATACCAAATGCAATAAGAACCTGGGAGGTTGTCCTTTACTCCTCACTTTTTCCGGGTCACCTTTGCCCTTCATCCAGTCACCAACCTCCATGACATCTTCCTCGGTAAAGTCTCTGGAAGATGCCCAGAAAACATTTCTGAGGCCACTACCCAAGCCCGGGCCACCGGAATCTCTCACCTTGATTATTTCATCCTGAGGGGTCTTTCTGAAATATGAATCGAGTTATCATTTGTCTGCTTAGAACTTCGCAGACCTCGCCATTGCCCTATTCATAAGGCTTACGTCAGAGCCTTCTCCAGCCTCACTCACAGCATAGTCTCCTTATGCAGTCTCTACAGTGTTCTGCTCATAACAACTGCCCTGGAGATTATTATTCGGTCCATCTGGAGAAAGGACCAGTGTCTGGCTTCTCAGAGCCCCTTAGGTGATTCTGATGTGCATCCAGGGTTGAGCTCTGACCTCTGCTCGTTTTCCCAGGCTCTCAACGGGGCCACACATTAGCAGGATCTGAGGAACTTAGAAACATCGAAACCTGGTTTCTACTCTCAGCAATTCCAGTTTAGCATCAGGTTTGGCTCCCAGGCATCTCTATGTATTTATTTATTTTTAAAAAAACCTGCCCTTATAAATCTAATCTGCAGCCAGAGGACAGAATTTGGGAATAGATTTTATGGGGAAACAGACTGCAGTTCCGGAGTGACCTACCCTTTCGTGTGCTGATCTCCAAGTATCTGAAGAGCCACTTCTCTGTAATTTAGTTTTTTCTCTGCTAACCCCACTTCCTGTCCTCCAAGCCTTCTTACTGGACAAAATATTCCAGTTTTTGGACTCCTTACACCCTGACTGTCCCTTCCTGAATGTGTTTGTTTTTTAGTGTGCCATTTAAAATGTGATACAATTAGAATATCATTCTAGATGTGGACCAGTTTCAGCAGAACTGATAGATCCTTTAGCTGTGACACTGCATATGTCTGTTAAAATACCATAAGGTCACATTGACTTGGTATCAGGGTTGACTCATGGGTTACTTAAAGATCAGTGAAAACTCCCCCTCTAGCATAATAGTTAAGAGCAGGAACTGAAAACAGACCACTGCATTTGGGTTAGGATTCCAGCTCCATACCTTTACGACCTGTGTGACCTTGGGTGACTCCCGAAAAATTCTGTGCCTCACTTTCCTCCTCTGTAAAAGGAATGAAAATAACATCCATCTCACAGGGCTGTCGTGGGGATGAAATGAGTAAATAAATGCGTGGCAAGTGCTGAAAACAGCGTGTGGCGCGCAGTAACTGCTGTATAAAATGATAACCGTGACCGCTAGTTATTTGGATTGCTCTTAAACCAAGGTAATTTTTTATCTTTTTCTTGTGCTTGCTATCACTTAGTGTTTTTACCTTAGTCGTTTTAGGACCTGGAGCTATCCTCAGGGGAACTAAGAATGGAAGCACTTGAATAGGGCACCACCTAACCCTCTGGTCCACCCCTTGGCCCTTTACGTCCACCAAATCGCACAGTACCAACTTCCTCCCTTAGGAGATGATGCAAAGGCCCATTAAAATGCATGTGTTAGCAGAGAAAGCTGCCTTTCTCATTTAATTTGGCTAATCCAAGGAATTAGTGTCTGTTTCCCTGGGCCTTGAGGAAATTCACATAGCGGGATTCCATGGGGGAAGGAACAACACAGCAATAAGGTACACCCAGCTCCCTCTTCCACAGGAGGGATGCTGTACGTCCATAATGGGTTTTTTGTTTTTTTACATTAATCCTTAAAAGAGGGGTACTCACCCATTTTACTGAAGAAGAAGCCTGTCAAGTAATGTTTTCCCCCCAAAACCGCTGATAAATAGCGGCCAGGGTTCGCACCCCGGCCCAGCCAGTGGAAAGTCTCTCATTTCCTTGGCCTCAAACCCCACTGCTTTAGAGCAGTGGGTCTGGTTGGGGGAGTGGAAGAGTCACAATATGGGGAGGCCATGTGACACACAAATTTGGTCTGTTTTGTGGTTTTTATGTAGAGCCAGACCAGTTCTCCGGCAGCTTTAACCATAAACTGCGCACTTAGCAATTGACAAAGCATGTCTAGCTGTGTTACTTTCAATTTAGAGAAAATTACGTTTTTTAGGCGCTTGCTCCTTTAATCTGAAGTATTTGTGATCCAATAATAATGCCTATTGCAAATGAAGTCTGGAGAATACATCAGTTTGTCCTTTTAAATGTCTTAATGCTACTAGATTTGAAATAATAAGAGGTCTTGGTAATTATAGTTCTTAGATCTTTCTCCCGAAGACAACTGGGTGAGCGCTAGATTCGGGGCCGTTCTTTTGGGTTGGTTTTTAGAGCGCTGGCTGGCTGTCCTTCGAGGATCAGAGGTTTCCTTCCTTTTTCGCTGTTAACATTCCTGGTAGTCTCCACCTCTTAAAGTTACCTCTAAACCTGTTACATTTTATTCTGTTTCTGGATATACATTAGATAACTATGCAAAGGTAGCACTAATGATAAGATTTGGAAGGGGAAAAAATAGTGTGTTTGGAAAAAATAGATGCTGTCTAACTCTTCCTAGAAGAATTAAAGTGAAATAAGAGGAATGAGGAACATAGGTTTTCGGGGTTAACGTGCCCCAGAGAGTCATTAAAAACCTGTTCTTCCCCATCCTTCCCAGAGCTCTACCCCTCAGTAATGTAGTACTTCTCTCATATATTTCATTTTGGCACATTAGTGGGGAACTCTAATTAAGTTCTCGTATATCTCAATGTCCGTTTTTGCAAGAAAGAGTTGTTTTCTGACTTTAAAGCAAATCCTATTATTTGTAATTGAAATACTTGAGTATTACAATAAGTATAATTCAGATTGGATGCTCAAGTGTTAACATTTGGTCTTTCTAGGAAATCAATATTAGATTTACGTATAAACTTTTTGCTGTAAAGGCAAACATCTAGTTTTAAACCTTATAATGGTACTATTTGAATTTCATCTAAACATGAAATTGTTTGTTATACAAATGTACTTATTTTTAATTTTTATTTATTGATTTTTAGAGGGAGAGAGAAGCATCAATTTGTTGTTTCCCTTATTTATGCATTCATTGGTTGATTCTTGTATATGCCCTGATTGGGAATGACCCCACAACCTAGGTATTTCAGGGCATCGCTCTAACTAATTGAGCTACCTAGCTAGGGCCCAAGTGTACTTATTTTGAGTTATCTTTTTTAAATTTGAAATTTTAGTCTTACTGTCTAGGGTAATTGTGAAGGGTTGAGCTAACAATGGTTAAATAAAGCTGTAATATTTAAGTGTGGACTCCCTGTGTCATTCATTATACCTTCAGTCCTGCAGTCAAAGTGTCATAAAGGTTGAGCGTCTTTTTCTAGCATTAATTGCCTTTTATTTCTTCTCCTTAATTTACTTTAAGGAGTTTGCAGCTACTTCATATTATTTTTGGAATGTGATGTGAGAACAAATAAATTGGAGCTTGCAAATATAAGTAAATTCAGTGACTCTCAGTGAGTTTCGTAGGATTATACTGAAACCACTAATAGAGACCAAATAGTTGTTTTATGGGCTTTAAACAAAAATCTCTCTGTATAGAAAATATTAACTCTATAATAAGCTTTAAAACAGAATACAGAGCCGTAAAAATAGTATGATCTCAGCTTTTAAAAAGAAATAAAAAATATATACATACTCGACATAGATTAGAAGGAATGAGACCAACACTGTGCATCATTTATAGTCCTAGATAGCAGAGTCCCCCCACCCCCCGCCAAAATTTCCACAGTGAATATTATTACTTTTATAGTCTTTTAAAAATATCCTCTTAAAAGACCTGGTTTCTGTAGAAATCAGTGCAACTATATACTTTGCCCTAGGCCGTTCCCGACAGCAAAGAGGGTCTTTGTGCGGACAGCAGGGAAGCACTGCAGGTGTGCTCTATTTAAGATGTAGGCATTTCTAATGCAGAGTGTGGCCAACGCCCAGAGAAAAATCACGTGACGCTTCACAAGGTGGAAAATAAATTATCTTTAGATCACTTTCCGTTCTGGACTGGCCTGGTTTCCCCCCCTCTCCTTACTTTCTCCGCTCCCACCCTCACCCCTATGGTAAACCCACTGGTACATTCGTAAAGTCCAAGTCTTATTTTAAAAGAAGTTTTATGAAATGATATAATGAAACTCTTTGATAAGTGGTCCTGGCTTGTGTTTTTCAACTTGCCCTTGGCTACTTTAGATTCAAGTATATAAATTAGAACTGTGACTTCGGATAGACTTTTGTAGTGATCTTTATAGTAAGAAGTTTCCCATAATGGTTGTTTGTCTTATGACTTGTTGTTGGTAAAGTTATCCCCAAGGGGTTGAGAAATTCCTGTTTTGAAAAGTCCACACAGTCTTCGGTGACTTACTGTTTCATTTTCCTTTTTCTTGTCTCTTCAGTTGTGGAAAACAGTATCACATTTTCCTTCATATGCTAACATTTACTATCTTCTAACCTAAATTTAGTAAACACCTTGAGAGAATTAGGCCCTCTGTCACACTCTAAGCTAGCCACTGTATGGAATGAATTGACTTCTCGCCTGTGCATTCAGAATGGTACTTGGCACTTAAATTGTGCAAATCACTTTCTGTGTTCTGGGGTATAGTGAAAGTGGTTATTAAATCACAGACTTAGAATTATTCCATAGATAAGAAATACTTTAATTAGAATTTAGTGGAGTTTTTTAGATTAACTTGTAATTTGAAAAACCAGAAATGAGATTGTGAAATAAAATGGGCTCTTTAAAAAATTTTTTCCAGTAAAACAATTACCACAAAGCTAGTTGGCACTGGTTTTCCTGGATAACTTGGCTAGTGATCTCTCAGGGACATGCTCTTCTTACGAAGAACATTTGGTCTGATTGCCCTGGGGCCCCAGTTGGTTAAATATGGTTTGTAGCTAAGCAGCCAATAAGGAGATTGCTATCTGACCCTTGCCCATGTCCTGCAGTGACTAGACTAAGAAGTAGAACATAACATGAGTCATTTATAGTGCTTTAATTTATGTGGAAAAAACTTATCTGGTTTCTGGTTTAAGAAATAGTATAATTACGGTGCTATTTACTAAAATCCCAGCTAAAATCAAAGCAACAACAACAAAAACCCTCAGAGTTATGGACTAGAAATGAATTGGACAGTTTTTGACAACTTGTACTTTGTTGATGGTACCTTAGTTTGAAAATGTAAATATTCATGAATGACCCCAGTGTTAATGTATAGCTGGTCTGGTATAATGGGATGTTGCTTTATGGTTTTATCTTAGAATTGCAGGGAGCAGACCGTGTTGGCTCTACATTTGTATCCAAGATAAGCAATTTATAACACTGGAGTATATTTTGAAAAGTAGGTGTCTGTTTCTTTGGATCCTTTATTAGAAGCACCACAGCTTTTTGTTTGCATAAGAGCAGCAGTGTTCAGTAAAAGTAGAAAGCAAGTCACACATATAATGTTAAAGTTGCTAGTAGCTATATTAAAAGAAGTCAAAAGAAATGGATGAAATTCATTTTAATAGTATATTTTATTTTACCTAATATATCTAAAATCTCATTTCAATATTAATGAGATATTTTACCTTTTTTCTTTTTTTTTTTTACTAAGTCTTCAAAATCCAATATGTATCGTACACTTAAAGCATATCTCAGTTTGAAGCAGCCGCCTTTTAAGTGTCCAGTAGCCACATGTGGGTAGAGGCTACCATGTAGCAGGTCTGGAGTCTCAGTGCATTTGCTCTGCGGTAGAATCGACATAAATTGGCACAACATACAGCTTTCTATGCAGCTCGGGTCCTGAGACACATAAGGCAGATCCTGATGCTTTCAGCCTGTGAAGCAGGTTTTAACGTGGCTCTAATGTGAATATTGTAAGAGAGTCCTCGTGACCTTTGATTTCTTGGTGAGGGTGACATGCGGCATGGTTACAGTGCTTCCACGTGTGGCACGTAGCCTGTTCCAAGAAACAAATAAATCAAGAAGTCCAGTTAAGAGTATGTGTTTGTATGTATTCAGTCTTTCATGAAATGTCCTCACTGCCCCAGAAAACCATCTCTATATACTTCGTCATGTACATGCCTTAGTTTTTGGCTATTAGTTATTTTTGCAGCCTCTTAAGACCACTTGGCTGGGGTTGCTATTCAGGAAGAGACCTCACGGCGGTTATCTGGGTTGGTCTCATACGTGGACATTTCCCTGGGGCAGTCATTGACCTGATGATAACACGTATGCCTGGTATTTAGCTTCTCTTCTCTCTCAGCCCAGCCTGAGAAATTTATAGAACAAAACTACTTTTTGTCGAGTGGGAGAATCCTAGGCAGATCCCTGCTTACACTCTTCAACCTGTAGCGCCCTATCTTCCCTGAACGTCCACACCCCACATTTTGGCCTTAGTTCAGGTTTACTCTAAATACTTCCCAGTATGCTGAAAAGGGTTGTGTGGTGGAAAGAAAGGAACTGACAGCTGTCGAGCATCTGTTGTAAGCTAGGCACCGAGCTGGGGCTTTAGAAATAATATCTCAACCGCCCTAGGGGGTGGGAATTATGATCTCTATTTTACGGATGAGGAAATGGAATTCTGGAAGTCATTTTTCAACTTCGCCTATCTCTGGTAGATAATTATAGAACTTGGCATCATTTCCACACTATCGTCTGGTTTAGAAGAAGCGGTGATGTGGTCCTGGAGTAGAGATTGTAATGTGTGTGTTGTTCTAAACTGGCAGAGACGTGCACGATCCTTTCCAAAGCATCTTTTATCTGTAATTACGGACCTGAAACCTGTGTTGGGTAGATAGGGTATTCCTAGATTGTTTACCCTACTGGGGCTTGTGGTGACCATGCAAACCCTTTGGTTTACAGTTGGGACCTCTGATTGCAGCAGGATGGCCCAATGGAATCAGCTACAACAGCTGGACACACGGTACCTGGAGCAGCTTCATCAGCTGTACAGTGACAGCTTCCCGATGGAGCTGCGGCAGTTTCTGGCCCCATGGATTGAGAGCCAAGATTGGTAAGGCCTTCTTGCGAAACTCCACAAAGTGTTAGGTTTTGGTTTGCTTCAAGAAGCATGATCTGTTCTAGCTTAACTCTGTGCTATTTCATTGAAAAATGTATGGGTACAGGTGACGGGGTAAACGAGATCAGGAGATGAAGAGATAGTCTTGTATGAACATTTTCTACGTTAGAAACTCACACTGGCAGCTAACTTTTGGCACTTTGAACAGTCTGCTTGCTAGTAGATGTTTTCAGGACTGATTTGGAGCTCACTAACTTGGTGAGGTCCTCTGTGTGTTTCGGTGCTTTGGAGAGGTGCTATAAACATTTTTTTAGCTGAATGAGAATTCTGTCATGGGTCCTTGCTTATGATTCCCCTTTAATTAAAGGGAAGAGACACAGTAAGAGAAATAGACTTGTTCATGGAGGAGACAGTGGCACAGAATTCCAACAACTATTTCCTTCATTTTAATGTGTTCAGATTCAACTGTTAATTTTGGCTTAATTCAGACCTATGACCTAGTTTTTCCATAATTTGGTGAGGGGCCAGGAAGGTGATTCAGAGGCATGGGAGACAGGCCATCCCGCCCTGGGATTGCTTATTTGCTACTAATAATCTGATCACAGAGTCGACTGAGAATTTAAAGCCAAACAGCCTATCAGTCCACACAATTATTTTTTAAGCATAGACTATGAGTGGCGAATAGTCTCTAGAATAATTTTTATAATTATTAAGTTGCTGGTAGTTATTGTTCCTGAGCAAGTTATTTCTAAAATGATGAGTGGGTTAAAGCATTGGGCTTGCCTTGGGTTTTATTTTCCCTCCTTCGCGTGGGTTTTTTCCCCATTGATGGTAATGTGTGTGTGTGTGTTTCAGAATCATTCTTCATTATTCTTCATTATTCTTCCTTTTCCCAGGGCGTATGCGGCCAGCAAAGAATCACATGCCACTTTGGTGTTTCATAATCTCTTGGGTGAGATTGACCAGCAGTATAGCCGCTTCCTACAAGAATCAAATGTTCTCTATCAGCACAATCTGCGAAGGATCAAGCAGTTCCTTCAGGTGTGATGAGAAACTGAACCGGCAGAGAAGGGTGTTAGCTTTCTTTCCTGGAAGCATTTCTTTTCTCATTTGAGAACCTATCCTGTACTTGAAATCAAAGGAGAAGTAATTAGCCCTTTATCAAATCTCTGTATACTCACCCATGAGCATCATTACCTGAAATTCACTTCTTCAGTCAAAGTAATAATGTGATTATTATGTTAATATTACATTAACATGTTAATAACGTGATTGCAGTCAGGTCCCCTTATAGGAAGATGACTCTTACTTTTAAATGTTAAAGGTTTGTCCATAATTGATGCTCCAGGACAAAGTACTTCACTTCCCCGTGAGACCAGGGTAGCAGACTGTCCGAACGACCAGAGGATATGCCTTCTGTCACAGTAGTGCAGCTCATCACGACTGCCTTCCTCTCTTCTCCCCATCATCTCCCGCTATTTGCAGCCAGGATTTGAGGCCTTTGTTTTATTGTTTCATGCAGTAAATGCTATGTTCAATTTATGAGGAATTTAGCCTTGAGTCAGAAAAATTTGGTCCACACCTCCTTAGTCTACCACTGCTTTTCGTTCTCCTTCTGTCCTACTTACAGAGCAGGTATCTTGAGAAGCCGATGGAGATTGCGCGAATTGTGGCCCGGTGCCTGTGGGAAGAGTCTCGCCTCCTCCAGACCGCAGCCACTGCAGCCCAGGTGAGACCTGGACAGAGACACGGGGCTGTTGAAGACGTGCTTCTCTTCTTGTGTACAAAGATGCGCTTGCTCTTATAGGTCGTTAGATGTCCACAGCCCTCCAGGATAGAAGTGGGTGTTAAGTGGGTGTTTTGGATTTTTAAATTTTGTACATTGAAAATAACATTTTTTTTTCCTGAGTATGTAATGCATTCTTCCCTTTAAAAAAAATTATTCGATTCCCCAGTCAGGTCCCATGCCTGGGTTGCGGGCCAGGACCCCAGTAGGGGGCGCATGAAAGGCAACCGCACATTGATGTTTCTCTCCTCTTTCTCCCTCCCTTCTCCTGTCTAAAAAAATAAAATAAAATCTTTAAAAAAAAATTAAAGCATTACAGAAAAGTACAAGTAAGAAAGTTTTTTAAAAATTTGAAATGTCACTTCCTCTCTCCATTGTTTCTTCCCAAGAAACCAACATTAAGAGCCTGGTATATATCCCTTCACACCTTTCTCCAGGCTCATATGAACTATATAAAATACACGGACATTATATTTAAATGGGTTTACTTTATTTCATCTTGCTTTTTCCATTTAATATTATATAATGTAAATCCTTCTAAGTCAAGTAATATAAAGCTAACACATTTTTTTATTTGCTGCATGACAACCTGTAGTGTGGAGCTGCTGTCATTTATTAAGTTATTCCCCCTTCAATAGACATTCACTTCATTCTGGTTTTTTTCCAACATAAATACCACTGCAGTGTCCCCCTGTATATCTTTATATATTCAGGCTTTGATTTCTCTATGATAGGCTTCTAGGCTGCCTGTTTTTATAAATGAAGTTTTTGTTTTTTATTTTTAAAAAGATTTTACTTATTTATTTTTAGAGAGAGGGGAAGAGAGAGAGAGGAAGGGAGAGGAACATCAATGTGAGAGAAAAACATCGATCGGTTCCCTCTTGTAAGCTCCCTCACCAGGACTGAACCCACAACCCAGGCATGTACCCTGACCGGGAATCGAACTGGCGACCTTTCGCTTCATGGAACGATGCCCAACCAAGCCACACCAATCAGGGCTAAATGAAGCTTTTTAAGAACACAGCACACACATTCACGTGTGCATTGTCTGTGGCTACTTTTGTGCTGCAGTGGTAGGACTGAGACGTGTATTTGTGGCAGAGACCACGTGACCCACGAAGCCAAAAATATTTGCCACCTTGCCCTTAGAAAGTTTGCAGGCCCTGACACAGAACTACCAGTTGGATATGAGAGGCCTCAACCCAGGCCTCACTGTAACTTTCTCTTTACATCATCTAGCACACTCACAGGTGTCTTTTATGGGTGAAGCACAAGGAGATAGGAAGATGAGTAGACGCGATCCCTGCCACCAGGGCTCTCAGTCTAGGTGGGATTATAGGTACACAAACACTCAATATGAGAAAAACATATAGGAAGATGTGAGTCATTTTGCCTAGGGAAGTTGAATAATATTACCCAGGAGAGCAAAAAGCTGTACTGCGTTTGAAGGTGAATGAGTTCAGGTGTGCTTGGGTAGAAGCACGTGCCGGGCTGCGTGGACAGTGTGTGGGGAAGCAGAGTGTGAAAACATGCCGTGTGCGGGAAAGAGTGGGTGAGGGGGCGGTTTAAGTTGTGACGAGATTGTGTGAGACATCTGCCTGTGCTGAGCTGAGGTGCTTATACCTGGAAGCAGTGGTAGACAATAGTTCATAAAGGAATTAGAGGCGGTGTCTGTAGGTGATAATTAATCACATCTATTCCCCCCCTTTAAATGCAGTACCAATCGAGAAGTAGAACGGGGGTCAAATACAGATTACAGTATCACCTGTGTTGCTGGTAAAACAAGACTGGAAAGCATGGCTTGGGTGGGTAACCATGGGGCTTTCTGATGCCTGTCCCCTGAGTTAGATCTTGGGATGGAGAGATTGGGTTTACAGAGCAGCATTTCCCCAGCCATCCACAGGGACCGTCAGAGACCATAGACTGACACCCACTGATCACAAGGGAGATCAGCCTCTCGAGCTGCCTCTAGAGACTAAACCCTCACTCCTGCTCTGGGTGTGCCCTAGGAAGGCAAAGAGTGGAAGGAGGTACCAGCTTGAGTACTGGGTTATTTGAAGACCTGGGTGTAGTCATTGTCTCAATCTTACTAATCAGATGAGTCACCCCCTATGAAGAGAATAAGTAGGGATGGAAGTGGCCTTCTCAAAATTCCTAAAGGAATTTTGTATTTTGTGGGCTTGGGTAGGGACCATGGGAAAGGGAGAGAATGGTCCCCTTTAAAACTGGCATATTTAGATGTATTTTGGAAACTTCTGTTAGCAGCGTGCGGAACTGATTGGAAGTAAAGGAGAACAGAGGCAAAAACATCAACTGTTGGGGCTGAAACTGAGCCAGTAGCACTAGAGATGGATTTCAGATTATGGAATACAGAGCCAGGGCTGAAATCAAAGACAACTGGGAATTTCTAACTTGGAACACTGGGTGTATAATGTCTTTCCTGGGCTCTCATTTCTGTTCCATTGATTGATCTCTCTGTCCTTATACCAGTATCACACTGTCTTGATCACCACAGCTTTTACATGGTCTTTTTTTTTTTTTAATCAGACAATATCCTAATACTTTGACAGAACTTACAGTTTTCAAGTTTCATGTGTTACTTGACCTTTTTAAGGTACCAGCCTCCCCTTCGACCCCAAGGTACTATCTCTTGATATGGCATTTTACCATGGGACACAATAGTTTCTATTTTCCCACAGAAATGTATTGGACACTACGTATATTTAAATAGTCATCCGTCCATATATTTAAATCTGAAATCCACCTCTAGTGCTACTGGCTCAGTTTCAGCCCCAACTGTTGATGTTTTTGCCTCTGTTCTCTTTTACTTCCAATCAGTTCTGTACGTTGCTAACAGAAGTTTCCAAAATACATCTAAATATGCCAGTTTTAAAGGGGACCATTCTCTCCCTTTCCCATGGTCCCTACCCAAGCCCACTGCTGTCATAAATTGTTCTGAATTTTTTTTTTTACATACTTAGAAGGACCTTTTAGAAGGTAGGGACTGTGTCTTATCTCAACATGTGGCTTCCTAGTGCAATACTCAGCGTAGGTCTACAGTGTGACCTAGAGATAAAAGACCAAGGACACAGGTAAGACTATGTGAGAGCTTCCTTGACATCACACCCACAGCACCTGGCAGTGCCAGCTGCTGTAGAACTGTTGCTCACAAAGCCCAGTGCACCGCCTCTGTTTCCCTTTGTCTCAATGGCAGTAACGTTTCAGGCCAAACAGGAAGGGTAGTGGGGTGTGAGATGGAGACTGGACAGAGGTGTTTTTCTCCCCATATTTCTTGCATTCATATGTGTCAACTCCCTTTTTTGGCAGCAAGGGGGCCAGGCCAACCACCCCACAGCTGCTGTGGTGACAGAGAAGCAGCAGATGCTGGAGCAGCACCTGCAGGATGTTCGGAAGCGAGTACAGGTGAAGTGGGTCTGGGGAAAATGCCCCTTTTCTTGGGGATGTTGCCTGTGGGCTCTGCCTGTATCTTTTCTGAGGCTTCGGCTTCATTCTTCTCTAAGACTTTCTTTTCCATCTCCCCAAGGAACTGTTTTCTACTTCTGTTTATGTATTTGTTTTAACAGGATCTAGAACAGAAAATGAAAGTGGTAGAGAACCTCCAGGATGACTTTGATTTCAACTATAAAACCCTCAAGAGTCAAGGAGGCAAGTGAATATTAGAGACGTTAAAAATCTCCTGTAGAAAGTGAGTTTGTGTTACTTGAGTCTCAGGAATTACTTGTCTCGACTCTGTGTTCGGATGTTGGGGGTGGTGTTCTTAGGGACAACTGCTGCTTAAGGGAGCCTAATTGCTAAGGACAGGACTGTACCCTCAGGTCAAGAAATTTTTCTTTCCTCTGCAGACATGCAAGATCTGAATGGAAACAACCAGTCAGTGACCAGGCAGAAGATGCAGCAGCTGGAACAGATGCTAACTGCGCTGGACCAGATGCGGCGAGTAAGAGCATGGGCTACTCCCCCTGCATGTCTCACTCACCTATGGTATCTCTGTATCTCCTGGCGGAACCGGACTGGTTTCTAAGTTCCTTCTCTGGAATTGACTGTGGCATGTGGTTAGCGACAGTCTGAGGAAATGTTTTCTGACTTTGTTTTGGTTTCCAACCAGAGCATTGTGAGTGAGTTGGCGGGGCTTTTGTCAGCTATGGAGTACGTGCAGAAAACTCTCACGGATGAAGAGCTGGCTGACTGGAAGAGGCGGCAGCAGATCGCTTGCATTGGAGGCCCTCCCAACATCTGCCTAGATCGGCTAGAAAACTGGTACGAGACGAAAGAGAGGTTTTTCCTTTCTTTCCAAAAAGCTGGGCTAAATTATTGTCATAAGCGCAGGCCCAAAGAGTTGGTATTGCATCTCAAAGGCGGGGACTTTTATATAGTCAAATATAGCTCTTAAGAGTTAAAGCTTTCACTTTATTCGGATATTTTTTAAACATTAAAAAGGTATTTATATTACTATATTTTAAATCTGTTTTATTTTATAACTTAAAGTTTTTGGTTTAACAGTATCTAACAGACTAAATTTTAAGTTTTAGTTACTTGAATAACCTAAAATGACACATGCTCTTTATAAGGGGAAAAAAGTTCAAATCCAGCAGATTAATAAAGAGAAGAACTGTCTTTTAAAGCTGAATCATTCAGAAGCACTCACAGTTAGGGTTTTGGTGATCACCACTCTAGACAGCTGATGCAGTATATATACATTAAAGACGGGAATCCGAACGTTTTCACAGCAGTGGGACTGTTCTTTATGCCCCTTTCTGTAACCTGCTCTTTCACTCAGTCAGCCGGCTATCAAGTCTTTAGAGCGCCCTTGATATGCAAGGCCCAGTGAGGAATGGGCTGCACCCTTGGCATCATGGGAAACCTAGATACACAGAGCATGAAACTGGGAATTTAGGGCAGCTCTGTGTGAGAATGCCAGTTTGTTCATGTCCTCACTCACCCTGAGTTTTATTGCTTTACCGAAAGCAGCTTTAAATGCTTTCCGATCAGGGAACCAAAAAGCTTAAGTTTTGGGAACAGGTGAATGCTCAGTGCCAGAAAGGAGCCAGGGAGCTCAGATGTCCCATCAGCTGTCCCGTCCCATCCCTGCCCACCCCGCCCCTGCATCTTTCATCTTCTCTTTTTGAGGTCTTTTAGTCTTTATCAAACTAGTGGTAGACCATCAAGGAGATACACTAATATTTTCTATTCCTGGGGACAGACTTAATCAGCCTTTGACTCCCTATCCACTCCTTCTCTTTCTATGTGCATGTGTTATCAACATTTTGAAACATAATGTCACCCTTTGATCCACTGAAAGTTGATATTGAAAGACTCATAGGGATCATGCAGTTCAACCCCTTCTCTCATGCAGGGGGACATTAAACCCCACAATAGTGAAGGGACTTGGCCAAGGTTGCACAGATAGTAAGTGGCAGAGCTAACTCAAACCCATCTTCTCGGGTTGTCTTACCTCCTGTTTCCCCAGTCCCCACATTTTGGTACAAGGATAAGTTGGGATAAAAAAAAGTGAGTGCCAGATTCCATATGTCCTGTTCTCCATATACAGCTCTATTGCTTGTCGCTTTCCAATGATAACTCTTAAATACGGTAGCATAAGTTTTGACACTTCTTTTGTGCCTAGCTCCCTCTTTAAATGTAAAATTTTGGGAAAGGACTATTTTAAAAAGGCCAAATAAATCCCCCCTTTTCTTATTTAATGCACAATAAATCCCCCTTTTTCTTACTTAGTGCTGCTGAATTGTATGCCTACAAATGGTAAATGTTCTATATATTTCACCGCAATAAAAATAGGCCCCCTTTCTTATTTTAGAGGACTACATAGTGGTGTTTATATCTATGGTATTCCCTTCCCCTTTTCATTTACCCATGTACCCTCCCTTAGGTAACTGGTAACTTTATTTAATGGCAGGATAACCTCATTAGCAGAATCTCAACTTCAGACCCGCCAACAAATTAAGAAACTGGAGGAGCTGCAGCAAAAAGTTTCCTACAAAGGGGACCCCATTGTACAGCACCGGCCAATGCTGGAGGAGAGAATTGTGGAGCTCTTTAGAAACTTAATGAAAAGGTAACATGGAATCCTTGTCCCTTCCCCTCACTACCGCCCCTCCCCCGCCCCGCGCCCCAACCCCTGCCCCCAATCGCATCCTAAACCGAGAGACTGGCTCACCTCAGAAGCACAGGGTGAAGGCCAGCCCCCTGCACAGTGCGTGAACTGCTGTCCCCTCTCCCTTCCAGTGCCTTTGTGGTTGAGCGGCAGCCCTGCATGCCCATGCATCCCGACCGGCCATTAGTCATCAAGACTGGTGTCCAGTTTACTACCAAAGTCAGGTGGGCTGTGCACTTCCACTTTTGGTAGCTATTTTATGGAGGGACAGGGACGTTCTTAGGATGAGAGCACAGTTGGCGGCCAGGGTTGCTCTTCACAGGCATCTCAGGAAGCACTTGGCGGGTATGGAATTTGTTGGCGTCATATTGACTTGCTTTTTGTTCCTTCGGCCAAAAGCGAAGGAACAGTCATCTTTTTGATGGTTACTGGGGCATATTCCTTATGATTCCAGTCCTACAGTCTGAGAACACAGTGTTTCCTCCTGCCCTGCAAAAGGGGCAAAACAATAACGATGGTTCTCTGCTCTTTAAGCCTACTGTTCCCTGAGGATTTTAAGGGAAAGAGTAAGGCTTAGTGCTACAGAAGCTAAGTGGGACCACAGGGCAAGTGGGTGGTGGGCCCGCAGCTGGGAGTGTTACTTTCACACTCAAGTCAGACAGGTATGCTGGGGTTTGCCCTTCCGCAGAGAAATTTCCCACTTAGAAACTTGGTTTGGCGTTAGGTTTCAGGTTTAATAAAGAGAAAACCAGCTGCAGAGCACGTACTCCTGTAACGACCTTTATTATCCTTTGGTGAATCTTTCACAACTTTGCCCAAGTGCTTACTTCTTAGGCTTTTTTTTGCCCCCAGTACCTTTGGCCTAAAGGGGCGATATTTAACTTAATATCAAAGACAGTATTGGCAGGAAGAGGAAGAACTTGGGATGGTCATTTATTCACCTCTTAGAAATGAAGTGTTATGAATTTTATATTTCTTTAGCTAGAAGTTGCTAGGGGAGCCTTCTGACCTTTTTTTTTTTTAAACTGGATTGTTTTTTTCGCTGCTCAGAAATTTTTTTCTTCTTTTTTTGGTAATAGATTGCTGGTCAAATTCCCTGAGTTAAATTATCAGCTTAAAATTAAAGTGTGCATTGACAAGTAAGTACTCTTTACCTTAGCTCTTTGTTCTTTTTTTTTTAAATGACATAGAAATGAGAGTTTTGACAGACACCATATGAACTTAAGAGATTATCTCCATTCAGAGATCTTTGTTTTTTTGAACAAAAGTTTTCATAAGACTTGCAGTGCGTTGTCATTTACGTGCCTGAATAAAACCACAAAGTTAGTGGTGCAGATTTGAGTTGTGATTGCCCTTGTGCCTTTGAGTCCCGCTTTTTCTTTAATTTTTTACTTATAAATGTAATTTATGCATATTTTATAAAACTGAGAATATATGGGGGAAATGGATGTTTTAAATTGTTCTACACTTTACCACAATAGAATAATTTTCAAAACTTGACAATACCTTTCAGATATTAAAATGCACATAGCTTTTGAAGAGATTAGAAAACGGAAAATGGCCCTGGATGGGTGGCTCAGTTGGTTAGAGCATTGCCCTGATATGCCAAGTCTGCAGGTTCAATTCCTGGTCAGGGCACATGCAAGAATCAACCAATGAATGCATACATGGGCGGAACAACAAACTGATGTTTTTTTTCTGTCTTTAAAGTCAATAAAAAAAATAAAAGAGAAAATTATTAAATGTATTTTTATTTTTAGGTAATATAATTATTTGGAAATTTCACTAGAATAAACTGGAAAATAATTACTAATGAAATAAGGGACTTGAGGAAGGTGCTGGTTTAATAAATAAATAAATAAATAAGCAAAAATTAATAACTTCAACCATATGTTAGCATTAACCACTTAGAAATTATAATAGAAAAATGATTTCACAATAAGCAAAAAAAGTAAAAATTGTGATCAGCTTAACAAAAATGTTTAATATCTATTTGAAGAAGACATTTTAGTGAGAAAGGGATATTATAAAAAGTGATGAGATAAATCATATTTTTAGATTGTAGACTTCTACTTTTATTATAAAGATATTGATACTTTTTAACTACTACAGCACCAACCAACATGCAAATAAGGTTTTACCTATGATATTTTGTAAACTCTTGACTTGCTTTCCAAGTTGTATCTTAAACGGAAAAAGATAAGCACAGATAGTTTTTTTAAAAAGAATTTATTTATTTTGAATTATGGTTTAAAAAATTTAACATAAAATTTACCAACTTAACTATTATTAAGTGTATATAGTTCAGTAGTATTGCATGTTTTCACATTATTGTACAACAGATCTCCAGAACTTTTTCATTTTGCAAAATCAAAACTATATTCATTGATCAACAAATTCCCATTTCCCTCTTATCCCATCCCAACCCTTGGCAACCACCATTCTTTCAAAAACATTTTAAAAAAATAAATAAAAATAACGGGGTGTGTTGTGAGAAGCTGCCTTAGCAGATAATAAAGTGTATTGCAAAGTTTGTTACTAAATGAGTATGTTACTAGGACAGAAATAAACTGATCATTGAAACAAAATGCTAAGTCCATAGGTAGACTTCAGGTTTATATAAGGAATTAATAAGATCTCACAACTTAATATTGTGGGATTAGAGTGAGCAGTTAGTTTCACTGTCCATGAGAATAAATTCGAGATGTATTTATGTGTTTAAACAAAAGTATTTTAAAAGTGGAGGTGAATATATAATGTAATGGCAGTAAAATGGCAAAAAGGTAAAACCATTTTGGAAAACAATTTGGCAGTTACCTAAAAATTAAACATGCACCTACCCGGTGACCCAGACTTTCCACTCCTAGGCATTAACCCAAGAGAAATAAAAACATACATCCACACAAAGGGTTGTACACAAACGTCTGTCCATAGATAAATGTCTATTTAAACTGGTGAATGAATAAATCCATTTGTGGTATATCTGTACAATGGAATATTACTCACCGACAAAAAGGAATGGACTATTGATGTGCATAAATAAATCTCAAAATAATTATGCTGAGTGGAAAAAAAAAGAGTACATACTCTATGTTTCCATTTATGTGAAATTCTAGAAATGCAACGGGTCGATTGTTACTGAAAGCAGATCAGTGGCTGCCTGGGGTAGGGGTGAGGTGGGTGTGGGACAGGGGAACCGAGTGCAGACGGGTTTGGGGGACTTTGGAAAACGTAGATATGCTCCCAGTGTCGACGGAAATGACGTTTTGACAAATGCATATAGTATGTATACATATATCAAACTATCAAACTGTACATTTTAAGTAGTACAGTTTATTCCTCGATTGTACGTCAAAGCAGTAATAGAAAAAAAAGTTCAGCTTTCTAGAAAAGAAAGATAGGTTAGACATAGGGAGACTGTCCTGATGATGAAGACTCTGAAGTTCTAAAATGTGATATATGGAAATAGATCTCCTGAATGTTTAAAAATTGATCAGTTTTAATCTATGAACCCACTTGGAATACACTGTTTAATAAATACTGACTCTTATTCTAAAAATGTAAGAGAGTATGTAGCAATGGAGAAAGACTTTCAAAACAGTATAAAATAATAAAAAAAGGAAAAGACCGAGATATGTGACTACATAAAAAGACATTATATTAAAAACATAGACTTAAAGGATAGTGGGCACAATGGGAATAGTATATCAAATGGGACACTCTGAGTTGCAGGTAACAGGAAACTTTTATGGAGAATCCAGTGGAACTTAAATAATAAGGAAGTTTACAGCCCAGTATAACTGGAAATGCAGAATTAGGTTTAGTTCCTGACAGCGAGATTAGTGACTCATTGATGGTGTCAAGGACCCAAAATCTCCTGCCCCTTCTCTGTCATCATAAGCATCTCTTGCATTCCAGGGTTCCCTTCTGGGTTGCAACACGGTTGCTTGTAATAATGGCCACAGGCTTCCTTGCTCATGTTCAGCTAAAGCTCTGAAATGTATTGATTAATCCAGTCTGGGATGTAATTCCTTCCTAGCCTGACTGAGATCTTGTAGGTCATGCCCCCCACCCCGCCCCCACCCCCAACCTCTGCCCTGTGGGCATGCTGTGTTCTGATGGACTTAATGATCAGGATCCAAGTTCAGTTAGGGAGGGGGCAGCAGACGTTGGGTAAGCAACTGGCTGTGTCTACTACTTAAGCATGTACAGGGTTGTCATATTTCACATATAAAATGTAATTGACTAGTTTACAGAAATTCCCAGGATTACAGCAGTTTTTCTATGAGAGTAAATTACAGATGTTCAAAGTAGATTTTTTTTTTTTTTTAAAAAGCACAGGACCTATCTTATTAACATGGATTTGTGTTCTTAACAGAGACTCTGGGGATGTAGCAGCTCTCAGAGGGTGAGTTCAGCCTAGAGGCTTCCTTTTGTCCTTTTAGTTTAACTTTGTCCTCTGGCCACTCAGTCACTTACGTGGTTGGTTTTTCTCCTGTGATTCAGATCCCGGAAATTTAACATTCTGGGCACAAACACGAAAGTCATGAACATGGAAGAATCCAACAACGGCAGCCTCTCTGCGGAGTTCAAACACTTGGTACGCAGGAGAAACCTGGGCTCCCCTTCTCCAAGGGCCTCTGGCAGAGGGAGCGGCTGGGGGGGCAGCCCCACGTGACAGAGGTGCTCTTTGCTTTCCTTACAGACCCTGAGAGAGCAAAGATGTGGTAATGGGGGCCGAGCCAACTGCGACGTAAGTTTTATTGGGGGTGAAAGCCAGCTGGGAAGGTTTCCTTTGAGGGGGAGAGAAAAAGGGCCTAGAATTTCAGATGCCAGCCTGCAGTTTCAACTGTCGTCATTCAGAAAAGTCACTATGGGCCAAAATGACATGATCAGAATTCACATCTGCCATGAGTTCTCTGGCCTGGAATATTTCCTTGATTGTCCCAGGAGTTAGATCTCCATTAAGTAGGAGTGGAAAGTCCCTTGCTGTGTTACCCACGCACTCATTTAGTAAAAAAGAAGCCTGCCACCTGGCCTGGGGCTTTCCAAATTCCTCTTCCAGCTTCTGCCAGCTGACGCTGCTTGGCTCCAGTTTTTTATGACATTTTTCTCACTGAGGTGTGATAGAAGATTGTAACAAATCTGAGCTAAACAGTTTTAAAAAGAAAAAGAGCAAATCCTATCTTTCATTTACCCCCCTTATTTTTTCTCTGCCTCCCATTGGTTCAGATTATTGGATTCTTAGCGTCAAGAATAAACGTTAAGAAAAATAAGCAAATGTGACCAAAAACTAGTTTTTAACCTTCTTAAAAAATTGTGGCATCCTGTTCTTTTTCTGATATTTGTCCCCGGGCCATTTTTTTCCTCTCTTCTCTAAAACATAGCAGGTCTTAAAAAATACAAAACAACAACAAAAAGAAACACAATGAATTGAATTTATAATGCTTGACAGTAGAGAGTGAAGTAGTTTATGTGTGATGGCACGTAAAAATGCATGTGGCATGTTTGTTTAGAAAAAAGCAAGATGCAAAATAAACCAAGTAGTGTGTTAGCATATTCATTAATAAAATATACTACACCATCGTTTGCATGTTCACGTATGCATTAAAAAAGGCTAGAGGACTATGCACCAGGCAGTACTTGTGTATTTGTGCTGCTATTAGTATCTGGGGCTACTCTATACTGTCTCTGTATTATTTGCCTTTTAACCTGAACACATATTACCTTTATAATCAGAAAAATAATATTTTGAAAATGAATTGAAATACCGTTTCTTAGAATTCATTGGAAACTTGTTCTAAATAAGGTTGCTACTGCTGGTGGGGGTATGATTGTTAGGGTCGTGTTGGAGAACAAGTTGGCGTTATGAAATGAACATACCTTATAAACCAGCAGTGCCACTCCTGGGATTTACCCAGAGAGACACCTTTGCACATGTGTCCCAGGAGACATGTACAAAATGTCACAGCAGCCTGATGATAAACCCTAAATACAAGTCACATAAATACCTGCCTACACTAGAACGGGTAGGTGGCACAGCCACGTGCCCGAACACCGTGCAGCAGTGGAAGCGCATACACTGCTGACGCGCGCAGCCGCGAGGACGCAAAAAGCGAGTCACTGAAGCATACGTAGCACATGGTTCCATGTGTATAAGGCTCGCAGACATCTAAAATAAGCAGTGTATATACTCTTTAGATTATAAAGCTAGGAAATGATAACCCCCAAAAGATAAAATAGCAGTTACATCTGAGCAGGGAGGGAGAGGGATGGAATTGGGGCAGGACACACAGAGGATCTCATGGTGATGGTCTTTTCCTTAAACTGGGTGGTGGACATAATGGTGTTCATTGTTTTGTTACTTCTTGTGCCACACCCATCTTATAAATGACCTGTTGGCTCTCCGTAATGGTACAGAACCCAGCAAAAGATCAGGCTGAAGGCTGTAGCATTGGCGAGTCTTAGTGTTGAAGAAACGTGTGTGTAGAGTTGCGACCCTGGCAGTTTGTTCGCGACCACCTGGTGGGTTACCCTCCTTAGTGCAGCATGGCTGTGGCATGTCACTGTCCTCCACTGTGGCTGTTAGTACCAAACGTCCTTCTTGATACTCTAGGCCTCCCTGATTGTGACCGAGGAGCTGCACCTGATTACCTTTGAGACAGAGGTGTATCACCAAGGCCTCAAGATTGACCTAGAGGTGAGTTCCGCCACATAATGGGGACAGTGCTACGTGCAAGGGTCAGGACAAGAACTCCCAGGTGGGATTTTTACTACAGAAGGTGGAATGATGACTCTTTGTAAGGCACTGTGTTCATTTTTGCGTGTTTTTCTCCAAAAAAATCTTTAATATCCCACCCAAGAGTGCAGTACTTCTTCAACACTTAGAAGATCCATGTATATACTCTGCTTTAAACAAACTCGACATGAAAATCTGTATTTAGAAATTGATGATAGCTAATTTCTCAAGTTCAGGCAAAACAGCATTTAAACAGCCAATGTTTTTAGTATGCAGAAAATCATCACCTTGGCATCCTCTTTTCCCAACTTTCTTGATCTTTAAATGAAAGATATGCCTGCAAAAGCAGGAATCCTAGTCTTTGATTCCTGGGACCTGTTTACTGGGCGGATTCAGCTTCTGTTCTTGAAAACTCTGAACTATGAGTCCAGCTTTGAGCAAGTCAGGTTTTACAAATCCCTAGTTACGTACACCCGAAAGCCTGAGCCCCGTGGCCTGTGTTCAGCATCCTTCCTGCTCTGGTGGCAGTGGGTGTGGTTTACAGCATGGCCTTTTGTTCCGAACCCGGAGACAGCGGTGAAGAGATTTTTGAATCCGAGGGGGCCGTCAACCTCTCCAACTCATCCTCCACTTACTCCGCAGACCCACTCCTTGCCAGTGGTGGTGATTTCCAACATCTGTCAGATGCCAAATGCCTGGGCGTCCATCCTGTGGTATAACATGCTGACCAACAACCCCAAGGTGAGCGCCTTGTCCTCTGGGAGGCAGCTTGCCCCCCTCCTGACTCCTCGCTGCCCAGAGGTCGTTGCGGTACCTTGTGCAGGTCCTCAAGCACTGCCCTCTCATCTGAATGAGCAAATGTGCTATGTTCCATAGAATGTGAATTTTTTCACGAAGCCCCCGATTGGGACCTGGGACCAGGTGGCCGAGGTGCTGAGCTGGCAGTTCTCTTCCACCACGAAGCGAGGGTTGAGCATCGAGCAGTTGACCACGCTGGCAGAGAAACTCCTAGGTCAGCATTTTACCTCCTTTCCCTCCTGCACTCCTCCGAAAAGGAACCTACCTGCGGGGCTCTTCATTTAAGAAAGTCGACTGAGCAGGGCTCTGTGCTGGGGCTGGAGAATGCGTGCCCCGCAGGGGGGGAAGTTTGGTGCAGGGGAAGCTGGACTCCTGGTGATCGTTCTTATGAGGTGGGAGGCAGATTTCGTTTCCCTTGGTGGCATCGCCCTTGCCTTCCCAGGATACTACTTTGTCTAATCTTAGGATGATATATTAAGTACCCGTTGGAAGGTAGAGCTACAGGCTTGGCATTCCTGTCCATTTCTTCCATAAACTGTAGGTTTGTCTTTCATTTTTTACCCTGGAAAAAAATTTTAGTAGAATATTGTATTCGCTACCTGGGGTATAAGTAGCTTTGTCCTGTGCTGCCACTAAATGTGACCCTTTAATATCGGCTGTCAGCTTATCACCGTGTGTTGCTGGTACCTGTGCCACCACACCAGGCTAGGAAAACCGGGGTCGTTCTTAAGACATTGTCTGCGACCTCTTCTGGGCAAGACAGCAGCCTGGGGAGGAAGGGGTCAAAGGGTGGGGCTGAGTGTGTGTGGGAAGGGGGCGTGTGGATGTGTATGCTCACGTGCGTAAGCACACGCGTGTGTGCACATGGTGGCAACCTTCAAATACGGGAAAACCAGTGGTTTCATGGCCCATTGTAGGACAAATGTATATGAGTGCATGTTACGTTTTAAGAAATAAGATCATTCAAAGCTGAAAATTACACTATTCTTTTTTTCCCTCAGGACCTGGTGTGAACTATTCAGGGTGTCAGATCACATGGGCTAAATTTTGCAAAGTAAGCACTCTTGTTAACTCCTTGCCATCACCTTTCGGGAGCAGACATGGGAGGCGATGCTCACCTGTAAGGCCGTCATGGAGGGCAGCGGGCCTGAGGGTGTTGGTGCACTGAGCCCCTAGGAAGGAAAGAGCTAGTGTGGTGGTAGACTTGGCTTTCCCATTATTCTTTTCTCTAGGAAAACATGGCGGGCAAGGGCTTCTCCTTCTGGGTCTGGCTGGACAATATCATTGACCTTGTGAAAAAGTACATTCTGGCCCTTTGGAATGAAGGGTAGGTTGACACTCTTGTATCTGGCAGAGTACGGAGGTGTAACAGGTCACCGGCTGTCTTAGCAGGCCAGTGGCTTGGACCCCTTCAATCCACACTTTCTTGCTGTTCCTCTTTGGCTCCAGGTACATAATGGGCTTTATCAGCAAGGAACGGGAGAGGGCCATCCTGAGCACCAAGCCCCCAGGCACCTTCCTGCTAAGATTCAGTGAAAGCAGCAAAGAAGGAGGAGTCACCTTCACTTGGGTAGAGAAGGACATCAGCGGTAAGCTTGGGGGCTCCCGTCCCTGTGGCTGCCTTGGCCGCTGCTAGTTTCAAGCACCCACTGCCCCCTAGTGGGAAGAGGTGGCCTTGCACCCCCTGCCTGAGAGTAGCAAAACACACTTGGGTGACTTCTTTTCTCTAAATTATTCCAGCTGAACGATTAGTTTGCCAATTTTGTTTTGCTTGCTCCAGGGACTAATACTTGCCTAGAAATTTGCAGTTTAAGTTTTAGTCTTCATCTCCTTTCCCATCTACCCTGTTAATATGTCTTACGACGGTGGTTATTTAAGTGTGTTACCCATGACCCAGCTGGGCGGCCTCTCCAGAAACCAGTTGAACATATCCGCAGTGCCGGGAGACTGGGCAGGACGTCCATGGTCTCAAGCACTAGGCTGGCCTGAGCCTTCCCCTCTCCAGGAAAAATAAATCAGGTCGTTTTCTCAGAGGCTGCCGAGCCGTGGGTTCTATTACCTTCCCTTCCTATACCCTCGACAGGTAAGACCCAGATCCAGTCAGTGGAGCCGTACACCAAACAGCAGCTGAACAACATGTCGTTTGCGGAAATCATCATGGGCTATAAGATCATGGACGCCACCAATATCCTGGTGTCTCCACTGGTGTATCTCTACCCCGACATTCCTAAGGAGGAGGCGTTCGGAAAATACTGTCGGCCAGAGAGCCAGGAGCATCCTGAGGCTGACCCAGGTAGTTGTTGATTTTCCACGTCAGGCATTTCTGGGGACAAGCGGGAAACTGTAGGCATCCTTGGAGAACAGACAGGCGGATGCCTGAAGAACCAGTGATCTTTATGCTTCTTTTGGGAGAGAACTTTGTAGTGAGTGCTTTCAGGCTGGCTGACAGGCTAGAGAGAGGAGAGTACTCGGTCACTAGTCTCTGCTCCCCACGGAGTGTCTTCACCCCCCAAACATACCAGAAACACCGCGAAGAGAAAGCAAGGACAGAATTCTTTAGTAATAGGACGCCCAGGCAGCAGGGCACTTCTTGCCTAGTAGATGCTGGAAGGCCTGTGACCCAGACTTCAGTCTAGCGCACTTCCTTTTCCCCAGTCACTGAACAATGTCTGCAGCGCTGAGTGGGACGAAGAAAGGCGCTCTGGGGGAAATGAGTGTTAGCAGCACGGGAACATGGTTTGAGAGCAGAGTCGGGGAGAGCGGTGGTTGAAAGGCTAGATGGTAACTGGTAGGAGGAGTGTGAAATCGTATTTAGAATGTGTGACTATTGAACATAAGATATTTTTAGACGAGACCGGGCACGTTCGGGGTGGTGTGGCCGTAGACAGGACCTAAGATATTTTTAAATGTGTTCGTGTAAGTTATATGCAAATTATTGTGCACTAACCCTGCACTCCCCGGCACTGTCACCAGCGCGGAGGGGCAGAGCCCTTGCGGTCCGTTCCCACCCACATTTCTGCCTTTGACCCCCTAGGTTCCCTGTTCAGATCCTGATGAGGAATCTCTGATTTGCCATTTTTGTTTTTAACCTTTCTTAATCACGGAGCCAACAGTGGCTTAACATGATCCTTTGAGGTTACCTTCCCTGCCCCAGTTGGTTTTGAAAAGATGGTTTTGTACAAATAGCTCACACATAAACTCACCAACTTCCCTGCCCCTTTTTTATCGGAATTCCCTCTGAAGAATTTCTGGGTGGGAAGAGTAGGAATTGGAAAAGAGAATTTGAACCAGATGACAATTGACTTTCCTTTTCCCCTTGTTCTCTGGTTTTGAGTTTTGTTCATATTCTAGAAGAGCTCAACTCTCACTTCCTGTCTGCTACTTATCTCTCTTTCCATGTTGTGCTTCAGTTGGGAGATCTGTTTATCAGCCCCTGTCACACCGCTCTTTGTTCCTTCTGCAGAGGACAATTAGGTCCATGTGCTGGTCCTTCGACTAATTATGCTTTCAAGATCCATGTTCCCAATCTGAGGCTGTGCCCTCCGTGACTATGTACCCCTCCCATGTGATGGGGAGGCAAGGTCCTTTCCTACCTGGAAACATTGGTGTTTCCTGAGGGGCAAAATGCCAATCACAAAAAAGGAACCAATGACTTGAGTGCTTTGCCTGCCCCCTGGGGAGGCGGGTGTAAGCAGGGTGCAGGGAGGGGCTCAGTGTAGTGAGTCTGGAGGTGGGGTAGGAGGGTACACGGCATGGGGCGGGGTGCAGAGCGTGTGTGGAGCCCTGTATTAAAATGGGTGTCCTCAGGCAGATGGGTCTGTGACCATTTCCTTTCTACTCCAGTCACGAAGGTATTATTACCCCCAGAGATAGATTGTCTTTCCAGGGCCCTTCCTTCCGCCTTGCTTCTGCATAAGCCCACGCAGTGTTTCCTTACGGTTTTGGGAGAGACCCCTCTTGGAAATGACAGATCCCTTACCTTACAAATCGGATAAAGGCTATTTACAGCCTTGCGTGGAGCCATCAGTCAGCTTTTAGTCGCAGCCCTCCTGTGCTTCTGAGGCTCCATCTCAGGCTGAAGCTGTTTTTCTCAGCCGTGTCGGTCGCCGGGGATTAAAGCCTTGTCTGCCGTGGATGTCGGCTCCCCTCCGGCCCGGGCCGGATGGAGCTCTAAGGCACCAGGGCCCTGCCTCCACAGCTGTTTTCGATGCTGCACTGACTGAATGTTCCTTGGCCTGAAATTAAACTTAGGTGACAGGGACCTAAGGAGCACGTGGCAATGCCTTTTCTCAGATTGTCATCAGACTTCCCGATTCCTCAGCTTCTGTGCGAGACCCTAGCTTTATAGAGGTGCTTTCTCAACCCACCTCACCATACCTTGTGCCTCCTACACGGTCTGTTTGCCCGAGTCCCCCAAATTTCATGCCAATATCTCCAAGATTCCCTGGCCTCTTTGTGTAAGCAGTTAGCACCCAAAATTCATTTATTCCAATTTTCACGTGTCTAACTATAGAACAAGAATGATAAATGGCAGAAATGGGCACCTCTCTCTTCCCCCTCCCATATATTTTATACCTGAGAGATTAAGTGTCTTGCCCTGGGTTCTCGGCTATTGAAGATGCTCAGGCCACCTGTTTTCCCATCCAGAGTCAACTGTACTGCACCAAAAACGTCTTCCTTTTATAGAGAGGCTGGGTTTTGTGTGATGTAGGTATCCCGTGGGGACGTTACTGACACCCTCACCTAAAAGTGTCATAGAGGCAGATTAGCGCCAACAGGAATAGAAGGTGTAGCCCTCGGCCTTGGACCCACAAGCACTAGAGGCTTCGCGTCCTCTTACAGACTTGGTAACATTGGTATCTGAACAGGATGCCCAGACTGCAAAGCTCTGCTCCTGCACGTATAGAAGTCACCTGACCGATCCGCACACCATCCTCAGGCCACACCCAGGCGGCTAAATGTTTCCACGGTCCAGGGAAATAATGAACACAAGGCTGGCATTCCCCTGGGCTCAGGTCGGACAAGGGCATGCCGAAAAGCCTCTGTGGCTAGGGAAAGCTTTATGGAAAGAATTGAACCTCCTTCCAGGCTGCAAGCACCTAAAACATCAGATAGTGGACCGTGAGGAAGGGCAGCCTCAAAACAGTCCCTGCGCCAGGATGGAATGAGTTTCAAGTCTACCTGGTGAGGCAGCGGCTTCCCGCCCCCAGGTGCCGGAATAGGGCTGTGATCAGTAAGCCCCGGTTCTCTTCCCAGGTGCTGCCCCCTACCTGAAGACCAAGTTCATCTGCGTGACACCGTAAGTGGCTTCCTTTCCCAATTTTGCCTCCATTTCTGATGTCCTCAGTTCCCCCTGGGGATGGGACACTGGGTGAGAGTTGTCCTGCGAAGGGTTGGAAGGCCCTGGGCTATGTTTAGTGCTCCAAGTGACCTTGTGTGTTTAAAAAGCTTGAGCTTTTATTTTTCTGTTGGAGACCAGAGTTTGATGGCTTGTGTGTGTGTGTTTTGTTCTTTTTTTCTTTCTTTTTTTTTTTTTTTATCCATTGTGTCTTGTCAACCCGGCCCTTTGCCCTCCTGCTGCTCCCCATTTCCTACAGAACGACCTGCAGCAATACCATTGACCTGCCGATGTCCCCCCGCACTTTAGATTCATTGATGCAGTTTGGAAATAATGGTGAAGGTGCAGAACCCTCAGCAGGAGGGCAGTTTGGTGAGTGTTTGGTCCGCGGGCTGTCCCTGTGGGGAAAATTGGTCCCCCTTGTGTGACTTCCCACGTGCGGAGCCAAGAGCCGGTCACGCGGATTGTAAAAGGGGCTGTAAGAGCAGCACCTTCCGCCGGAAACGGCCGCGCCGCGTGTGTAAGCGTGAATTTTCCAGTAGTCATGTTAAAACCAGCAAAAAGAAACAGGTGAGGTTAGTTTTCATGGGTTGTTTTTGTTTTTGTTTTTTAGCCCAATAAATCCAAATTATCATCATTTCAGTGTGTAAGGAAAAAATGAATGAAGTTTTCATGCTCTGGGTCTTTGAAATCTGCTGGGTGTTTCGTAGCCGCAGCCCCTCTCGCTTTGGACGAGCCGCCCGTGGCTCCAGGCTGCTGCGTGCAGTAGCGGGCAGCCCTAGATTGTCTTTAAACACAGAGTTGGGAATGACTTCAGGTAGGAAGGGGACTGTGCTCTTCCAGAGGGCAAGACCCTGTAGGGAGATGAGTGAATCTGGGCTATCCGACCCGGTCTTGGCCGTAAGGGGCAGGACATTTGATGGCAGAGGTGGCCTGAGCCTCTGTCCCCCAAAGGGCAAGGGGTGTGTGCCCTGCCAGCCGAAGGGCTCCAGTGACTGAACCAGCTCTCCCTGTCTGTCCCTCCAGAGTCCCTCACATTCGACATGGAGCTGACCTCAGAGTGCGCCACCTCCCCCATGTGAGGCGCTGAGGACCGAAGCTGCAGAGAGAGATGACAGAGGCACCTACCTGTGTTCCACCCCTAAGCAGCCAAACCCCAGAGCATATGAACTCCTAACTTTGTGGTTCCAGATTTGTTTTAATCTCCTACTTCTGCTATCTTTGAGCAATCTGGGCACTTTTTTCAAATAGAGAAATGAATGAATGTGGGTGATGTGCTTTTATCTAAATGCAAATAAGAAAGCGTTCTCTGAGACTGTGATCAGGGGATGCGGAAGGGGCGGCAAGAGGGAGAAAAAGGAAATGTCTTTTTTTTCTTTGCTGCCCTGCCCTCCTTTCTCAGCAGCTTGTTGTTGTTAGACAAGTGCCTCCTGGTGCCAGCGGCATCCCTCTGCCTACTTCTGTAAGCTAATGCCACAGGCTGCCTCTGGCTGCGAACCCCTGGCATTGCACTTTTAACCTTGCTAATGTCCAAATAAAAGATAGGACTTTCAAAGCCCCTAGGTTTCTTTTTAAATTAAAATAATAATAATAACTAAAGGGCATAAACACTGTCTCAGCATAGCCTTTTCTGTATTTAAGAAAACTCAGTTTATAGCCTCCTTGGTGCTTTGGGCATTCAGCTTTCTTCAGGCTGATACTTTATATAAACCCTGAAATGGGCTTCGGATCCAGCCCTGAAAAGATGCCTGGAGCTGTGGCTTGGCCTTCGGTTTTGAAATAGGAAGGTTGAAGGAGAACCTAAACATTCTAGATATTTTTTTTTTTTAAATAAACAGAGTTTTTATTTTCCCTTTTATGTGTCGGCCTATTAGTAGGTAAGGCTGGGCAGAGGGGTGCTCATAACCTGTCCCTTTCCCCCTGGCCTGGCTGGCGCCCCTGTTTCAAAGCCCAGGTTGTGCTCCAGATGCCTTATAAGGAATGGGATGATTCTCCTTCCTTCCCGCAGTCCACCTGACCCCTCCTGTGGCGCGTCTCCTTACTGTGTCCAAAGGTCCCTTGCCCTGTTTGCTTTAGGAATCCTGGTCGCCGGACTTCCTGGAGTAAGAGGGAGGAAGTTACAGGTTGAACGTGACTCAGACTGTGGGGCCCCGACCAAGGGCCTGGTGGAGCTCAGGGAATGTGGTTCTTCTCCCAGTTTCTTGGCGATTGCCCGCAGCGCCTGTAAATTACTTCTTCACTTGGTCAACCCAGGGGCAAAGGCTCGGCCCGTCCTTGCGTGAGGGAGTATGCGCCCAGCCTCTCCCCAACCCTGGTAACTATCTCCTGTCCATTGGGGCCCCACAGATGAGGTAGAACAAGTCAGATTTACTGTGTACTTCAGAACACTTAGGAGCGCGAGAGGCGGTCTTTGATACTGGGGTCTTCTCTGGCCCAGAGGCATGGCTATAGTGGGTGGTCCAGAGCCACCTTGTATCATTTGATCAGTTTCTATAGAATGCTGTTTGTTATACCCAAATTAGCCAGTTGCTGAATTAAGGGGATAAGGATCTTCTCTCCAAGACAGACGGGTTCCCCTCGGCCACCCTGTCCTCGTGCCTAGAAATGGCTGGCAGGTAGTACAGGGTTCTCCCCTCTCCAGCAACGCTCTTGTTCGTAATAAGCTTGACTCATGAAATGAGAGAAGAGTGAGATCAGAGGGACCTGGGGCAAGGGTCCAGGCTTCTCTGGAGCAGATACTGTCCAGTCTGGCTCTTCGAGGTAGCATTTGTATCTGGCTTTAACTCTTGATTGTAGCAAAGTTCTGAGAGCAGGTGAGACTCGGTTTGGCCGCGCTCTTAAAGAACCAAGCCCTCCAGAGCCTGCCCGTTTTCTCTCCATTTTCTGCCCCCACCTGACCCCAGCCCAACCGAGGGGTTCCCGTCGATCGCTTAACCTGCTTAGACAGTGGTTTGTAAGCTGCTGTCTTGGCCACTGCATCCAATTCCAATGTATACTTCATAGTGTAAAAATTTATATTATTGTGGAGTTTTTTTCTTTTTTTTGTTTTTTTTGTTTTTTTTTTTTTGTATATTGCTGTATCTACTTTAACTTCCAAAAATAAAAATATATAGGACCTGTCTGATAGCGTGGCAGCTCTGTCTCCGGCTGGGGGAGGTTCCTTACACACAGGTCAAGCCAGAAACTGAAGGGGGGGTGGTGCCCCCCCCCCCCCGGGCTAGTTACCTCAGCCTCTCTCTCATTCCTGAGTTGAGTCAGGCCCACTTCTGGGACACAGAGCAACCCTCCCCGATCTGTGTTAGTCACCCGCTTCCAGGTAAGGGGTCACTCGAGGAGCCAGGGGCCACACTCCTTCTCACAAAGGTGTCAGAGCGGAGGCCCCCCTTCTCTCTCTTCCTTCCTCCCTCCTCCCTCCAGGGGCCTTTGCCAGCTGGGCCTCCTGTCTGGGGTCTGATAAGCTACCTAAGGCCACCCCCAAGGCCTCCCCTTCCACAGTTACTCCACTATCACTTACTCTTCAGTCACTCAGTGGGGACAAACTAAGCACCTAACTGGCCGCTGCTCTGGGCCCCGCAGTCAGGGGTGATAATTCACAGACATCGGCGCCCACTCGGCTCTCCCACCCCCTCCCCATGTGCCGAGTCCCACGGAGCTGATCTGAGCAGGAGTGTGAGATATGAACCGCCTTCCCCTGCAGAGATGGAAGCGAGATTACTTACATGCAGGCGGGGCTGGCGGCTGCTTCCCTCCCCACCCGCCCCCGGCGCCCTGCTCTGGGCCCCCGCGCCTCCCGGGGCGTGCTGCCAGCCCCTCTTCCCTCACTTTGAGCTCTGAAGAAACCTCGTCAGCAGGTCCTTACTCTCCCCTTCCCCCAAGGGGGCCGCAGGGACAGCCCCTGGACCTTGGGGCCAGAGGGGTCCAAATGGGGACACCACCCTCTCCAGCCGACCATTTCAGAACACAGTGGCAGTGGCATGGTGCCACCTGCTGGTCTCTGGGAAGAGAGACTGCTGTGAGGCTCTCCTGTGACCCTGGCGCCCGGACAGTTGAGAGTCGTCTTGGCCCTCAGCTGCCAGCTTCAAGATTGCTCATGGCGGCAGCCACAGCTCTTCCCACTCCTCGTGCTCCCTTTCCCCCAGTAATTCCTGCCCCATCCTTTCCGAAGACCTCGAGTCCTAGCTCTTCAGTGTTCTGAGAAGCACCCACAGTGTTGGGGGTGGGGGTCGGCAACCTTAAAACAGAAAAGGAGCAGCATTGTAGCTTCAGGCTACCCATTACAGTGGCAGCCACGTTAGGACAGAAGGAACAAAATGCCACCAGGGCTGCCCAACCAGGAGCCACGCCAGCAGTTTTATGAAAAAAATATTTTATTCAAAAACACTTTCCACAAATGTGTGGCCTATGTACAAAGTACAAAAGACACCCCCTTCTCATTCCCACCTGCCTTGGGAGGTTTAGGCCTGGAGCTCCCACTCTCCAGCCGGCAGCTGCCCCTGGCTGTGTGCCAGACCGTCTCAAGAGGGCGGAGCCAGTGAGGTTGGGAGCCAGGCCCTCTCAGACCACAGCCAGTTATGCAACTGTGATGCGGCCTCTTCCAGGTCCCACCTCCCGGCAGAGTGGAAGCAGAGATCAGCTTTCACCCGGGCTCCAGATCCCACGGGCATGCAGCAAGAGGCTGCTTTGCTGCTGTCTCTCGCTGCAGGTTTTTTCGTGGATTGGAGGGGAATTTGCCCTGCAAGTCCCAAGTCCCCTGTTCACCCACGATGACCTCTCTCTTCCCCTCTCTTACCTCTCCCGTAAGTAGGAGAGGCATGGAAAGAAGGCTGGGGCCAGAGGGCGGGGAGAGGGTATTAGGCGGGACGTAGCGGGAGCGTGGACAACAACACTACCCTACGGATGGGAGGCCGGAAGGCCATGAGATTGCATCCTTAGAGGAGCTTTGACAGGCCCGACTCGAATGACCCATTTCTGCTGTTAGGGACATGGCCACGACCTAGATAAGCTCTCAGTTCACAAAAAGCCTGGGGTCCATATTCATTAGATAAAGTATAAAATATTGCTTAAAACTGAACCCCAACCTCCCTCCTGAGGGCAGAAGCGATAGACCGACGCACGTGCACAAGAAGAGACGCACATACGTGTGCGTGCACACAAACACGCCCAGGCACACTTGGGAGGCAAAGCTGCTCAGTGAGGAGGAAAGCTTAGAGGCGTTACCTGTCTCTGTCCCCCTGCTTGAATAATTTCATTCAAATAGCTGCTGAATCGATAAAGGCCCTGGCAGGAATAGGTCTGCCTGCACTGAGTACCCGACATGACAGAAGGGGGTCAGTCTCCTCCACAAGAGACACACCCGGGGGCTCTGGGAATACCTTGATCTGAAGAAAAAGGCGGTTGCCGCTGTCGCGGCCACACACCCAGGACCGCGGAGGCAAGGCGGGCACACCTCTCACAAAAATACACACATGTACGCACACGTACATGTGCTGTCTGCAAAGGCACCAAAATGCACAGCGACACTAAAATCACAATTAACATGAACCCTTCACATGAGTATTGTTTCCGAAGAGAAGTGCGGGGTTCAAATGTTCAGGAAAGCGAGCCTCTGGCAGACGTGAAGAGCCCGGCAGGCGGGGACAGGCGGGGGTCCAGACTGTCCATCGGGCGGCGTAGGAGTTCCTCCACGTGCCGGGCCACGTCTATGGTCTCATCCAGGTCGAAGTCTCCATCCTGGTCAAGGACAGGGTCGGGGCTGGTGGAGAGAGGGGGACATCAGTGGGAGCTGGCCTGCCGCACCACCACAAGCTCCCGGGGGCAGTCTCGGGCCTGCTCCCCATGCAGACGAGTCTCCTGGGGTCAAGACGAGGTCTAGCCAGATCCCTGCACCCCGAGTTGAATTAATCAGTCGCTGGCACTTGGAGAGGCACCTAGTCTCAAGTCCCACTACCTCATTGAGTGATCGCAGGGAATTCATTTTCCTCTCCCTGTCCTCATCTGTAAAACGAAGCAGTTGGGCCAGTGGGCTCTGCCCACCTGCGGCATTATTCTGTTAAATCCTAGGCACCTTTCCCTGGGCACCTACCATGACCTGGGCCTTGTAACCACCTTATTCCAATCCTTCCAGCCACCTGTAAGGTAGGCATTTACTCCACTTTACAGAGGAGGAAATGAGGCTTGACCGTGTTCAGAATCTTGCTCGGGGCTACCTGGTTGGTGGGTGGAGTCAAGACTGAAATTCTTGTCTTTGTGACCCCACTAAGCCTGTGGTGGTCCCACTACAGCTTGAGCCTCCCAGGCAGCCAGACATCCATCCCAGGTCACCCACAGTTCAGAAGAGAAATATTTCTCTACCCTGGGAACTCCGTAGAGGTGCAATTAATACCCTCTTCCACCTGACTCCCAAGAATGGCCGCCCCATTCATAGCTGTCCTGCGTGAAGCCCCATGGCAGCCTCTCCTCTGCTAAACGTTTCGCCCACACTCTCTCATCCGGTCTCAGCCCCAATCCCAGGAGGCAGGTATTCTTACTCCCATTTTACAGATGAGAAAGCTGAACATCAGAGAGGTTCAATAATTTCCCCAAGGGCACACAGCTAGTTGGCACCAGAGCGAGGACCCTGCTCTGTGTAGTTTCAAAACCCTCTGTGCTTTTTGCTGGTTGACCTCACTCTCTCTGCTCCTGGGCACATGCCAGGGTCCGGCCCAGGTTGGGTGGTCTCAGGCCTAGAGGGGCTCTGGATTCTTTGGCCCACCAGCCCTCCTGGGGTCCAGCCTGAGGCTAACTGCCCAGTCCCCCACCCCATGAAGCCCTGTAAGAACACAACCTACTTCTGCGGGTACATGTTATAATGAGCCTGGGGGCACACAGCGGGGGAGGGAGCCTGGTCCATGTAGGTGGCACTGCCCCCAGCGGAGTCTGCAGATGTCACAAACCTGTAGGGGAAGCAGGGCAGAGTCTCAGTGGCCTCAGGGTGGCAGCTGACTTGGGGAAGGGAGCAGGGGGTATCTTTACGTCTTTTTCAGGTGTAGAAGGACAAAGTGCCCACTGGGCCTGGGGCTCTGGGTACTGGCCTAATGGTGACCAAACCCAGTTCCCACCCCAGGGCTGAGCCAGGTTTTAGCGGGAAGAGAATGCTGGGCCCTTGAATGGGAGGGCGGTGGTGGTGAGGGCTGAGGACAGTGAGGGGAGAAGAGAGGCAGTAGGAGACCGGAGCTGGACCCCGGGCACTTACTCGGGGACCACTTGCTTGATCTGTGGCTTCACGTATCCGTCCACTGCTTTAGTTGCCGAGGGGGGAACTGTGATGAGAACCAAAGTTTCTGGGAGCTTGCCAGGGGGTGGAAGCCCACCCCAGGGAGTCTTCCTCCTACCCAAGTCGCTGAGGGCCACAGCAAGATGAGATTTCCCATGGACCCTGAATGAACACCTGCTGATTGGACCAGCGAGAGGGCTACCCAGGTTCTCATCCCTCCTCCAGCTTCCTTTTCTGGCCCTTTGCTCTCTTTCTCCCCACCCCCACCCCTGCCAAGGATACAGAATCAACACCGGGAAGCACACCCAACCCAGGCATGGGGGACAGGTTGAAGAAGAAAAACCTGCCCGCTGTGCTTCCTATACTCAACCTGAGGGCAGGATGGAGGGCGGGGAGTAGTGACAGCGGGGACAATCGCGTGTTATCTGTGGGTTTGAATTATCCTGGCTCCTCCCCCAGCGCTGCGGCCTGTTCTTCCAAAGGTGTAGAAGTGAGAGTCTACTCAGCATTTTTTGCAGAGAAGAACATAGACTGAGAGGTTTCACTTTCCCTTTCCTCACTTGTGAGCCCTGAAATTCTCCCCAAGTGTTTTGCACCATCCATGACCAAAGCCCAAAGGGCCTGGCCGCTGGGCTCTTCCTGGGGGGTCCCCACCGCCTGGCCTGAGAGTGCGTCCTTCCGCGGAGGAGGGCTCGGGAGGGCCAGGGCAGGGCTCACCGAGCACGGGAGTGTAGTACTTGGAGAAGACCTCATCCTTGGGCCGGTCGGGAAACACGTAGATGAGATAGCTCAGGTCCCCCAGCCGGTCGGCCAGGGACCGGATGGAGAAATCCCGCGTGGTGAATGGCTTCAGGTTCCACAGGTTGCGGTCAGCTGTGAAAAGGACGAGCTTATTCCCACAGCCCGCCACCATCAGGAAGAGGACGGGGCTGTGGGGTCTCAGGGTAGGTTTTGCTGGCTTTTACTGCCACCCCACCCCTTGTGCTCCCTGGCACAAAGCAAGGAAACGGCTGCAGGGACATTCTACCCAGCAAACCAGGAGAGTAGATGCCAACAAGGCTGGGTCAGGGCAAAAAAGCGAGGGCATGAAACTGCTGGAGGACCCCCCCCGCCCGCCCTGCAGTGATTCTGGCATCTAGGAGGCCAGTGATTTTGGGTTCTCCAAAATGGAAGATGACTGAAGGGGAAAGCGTTTCCTCCCAGACTCTGAGCTCAGTTCCTATCTCCCCCACAGGGTACCTTCTAAGGATGCAGGCCTGATGGAGAATGGGGAGCAGGGAAGTCGGGGCTGGAGTGTGGACAAAACAGGGTACTCACGAGAGTCAAACTTCCAGGCAATGGTGATGCCCCCAATTTCTGAGTCGCTAAAGCGCAGTAAGAAGGTCCCATCGGGCTTGTTGATGAGCAGGTCATGGGCCTGTTGCTTATTCACGAAACCTAAGATAGCCCTGGGCGCGTGGAGCATACAGCATCACCGCTGGGCCAGCAGCCGCTGTCCCCCGAGCCCATGCCCTCCCAACTCCCAAGTCCCCCATTCCTTACCCATCGTTCCAATGGGGCTTGTGATGCTTCTTCAGCACCTCCATGACCCCATCAAACCACTGCCAGAAGGTGTAGTTCCAGCCTGGCAAGTTCTCCTGAGAACCCCCAGGAGACCCCAAGTCAGGGCTGGTGCCCCTGTCACCACAGGTGGCCCAGGAACCAGTCAGTGACCTCTTGTCCTCACCCAGATGCTCTCCCAGTTCCTCACCCTACTTGTCCCGCACTCTGGCAGTCCACAAACTGACACAGTCCCCAACCCCTATCCCGGGGAACCAGAGAGTCAACTTGTCTCCGGCCTCTCAGACACAGGGGGCCAAGGCAATTCTTTCCTGGAGCGGGGGTAGGAGGTGCAATTCTGGGAGCTGGACAAGACCCCGACGGCCATTCCCGCCCAACCCCTTCATTTCACAGATGGGCAAACCACAGCATGGAGAAGGGAAGGGACCTGGCAAATTAGCTAACAGGGCCAGGACTAGAACCCAGGGGTCCTGACTCTCGGCTCTGAGGTCCTGTCCGTGGTCTTGCTTTGACTGTTACAGCGGCCTGCATTCCTTGGTGCCTCCATCTCTCCTGCTTGTAACAGAGGGCGAGGTGCTGACCTCGGGCAGTAGCCTGTCTGTGCGGTGGGGGTGGGGGGCGGGGGGCAGGGCACCGGAGGTCCCCGGCAGGCGGCCGGCAGCGCCTCCCTCACCCTGTTGAACTGGGACCAGGACACGGACATGCTGTTGTAGTCCTCGAGGTGGCTGCCACTGCTGTTGAACAGTTTCTGCGCCAGGAACACGAGGTTCTCCTTGGTGAGGCCCCGGTTGCTCTGCACTTCGGCCTTGAATTTCATGTTGAGTGCCTCACACAGCTGTGGCCACAGCACTTTGTCAGGCACAGCAAATGGCACCCTGCCCTGAGAGGGAGAGAAGAAAAGGGCGGGAAAAGGGGATTGAGGGAGTAGGAAATATTTACACACTCACACGGACACACGGGTATGCAGATACCTGGAGACAGAGAGGACTGAGGAAGATCCAGAAAAGGAAACACACACAAGAGAAAGAAAGATGGAGGTGGCAGGTGCAGAGTGGTGGGTGGGCTGGACAGAGACCCAGCGCAGGGGAATGAGGACAAAGATCAGGGGCCCAAACCACAAGCCGAAGGAGGGTCAGGGGCCAGATCTCAAACACCAAGCTCACAGACCTAGGACAATGACCCTGGGAAATCCTAGGGTCTGGAGACGGGGGGTCCCATGGGGCCTCACCGGCTCAGCGAAGGCATTGTCCCATAGTACGGTGGCAGTGGCATTGTGGTCCTGGCTGCCATGAACAATGACAACCACAGGAAGGGACAGGGTCTAGGGGAGTCAAAAGAATGAGAGTTGAGGCCATACGACCACCATCTTGCCCTCGGCTGAGGCAAGACTCCCCACCCTCATTGCTAACCCACAGTCCCAGCCACAAGCCCCTCCCAACAAAACCAAAGCAAAAACAAACACAAAAAACACATCTTTCTTCTTGGCCCATTGCCTAAGTTCTGTGGGCAGGTGCCAGATTATAATATAACCTCACAAACAGGCACCAGCAGAGTGAAAGTAGGTTTTCTGATAGCATCACGGGGTAACTTGTCTGAGAACGAGTAAAGGAGGATTCGGAGCTCTCCGGCTTTCCCAAACCGGGCAGCTGGCCTCCGGCAGGTCCCTTGGCTTTTCTGGGGAGCCTGCGGGGGATGGGAGTGTGGGGCCTCACCTTCACCTGGAACACAAGCTCATTGCTGCCTACACTGAACTGAGACTCAAACAGGACCGTGAACTTCTCCTCTGTCACGGACTCTGCGCCACGCCGGTCAGCACGCTTGATCCTCTTTAGTGACTGTAGGGTAGGGTCAGATGGGGACAGGGAGGCGGGAGCTGTTTATAGGGACCGAGCTCTGGGCAGACCTTCCCATTGAAAGCAAGGCTCTGTCCTCACCATGTTTCTGAAGTGGGCGCTGAGGGTGCCAGTGGCTTGGTGATACTCCATGACACAACAGTTGTTCAAGATCTCTCCGCTGCACTCGCTGCGGAAGAGAAGGGAGCCCTGTCTCCACACAAGCCCCAGGCCAGGAGCGTGGGCCTGTCTGCCGACCAGGGCCCAAGCCTCTGCCCCATCGATCCCGTAAGAACGTTCCTTGGTGTGTCTCTGGCCTTACTTTCTCATAAAACCTGAGAATACCCAAGCAAAGTCTTCAAGGGTGGGGTCTGGGTCTATATCATTAGGTTAAAAATACCTTGGGCATCGAGATTGATGTGAGGGTCTTCGGGGGCCTCCAGGAGCTTCTAGTGCACTTAAAATAAAAACTGCGACCACAGCCTCCAAGGATCCCCGTGATCCCACACTGGACACCCCCCTGGCCTCACTGCGTTCCTCTTCCCTCACTCAGGACAAGCAAGCCACACTGTCTGGTCTGTTTGCGGGCTTGGTGCCAAGCTCAGGGCTTTTGTGCTTGTCATTTCTGGTGCCCCGAACACTCTTGCCTTTCTCATTCAGGTCTCAACCTAAATATCGTCTCAGAAAGGCCTTCTTCAACCACCCGTGTGGCGATGAAATGTCTGTCCAGATAATATGATATCCGTTTTATTCTCTTTCTACAGTTTATCACTTTTTGACACTGTCTTGTTCCCTTTCCTCTCTTTTAATAGTAATTTTATTTATTTATTTGATAAACGGGGAGGGAGGGAGAGAAACTTGATGTGTGAGAGAGACAATTGGCTGCCTCTCGCATGTCCCCAAATGGGGACCTGGCCTGCAGCCCAGGCATGTGCCCTCACCAGGAATCGAACCAGCGACCTTTAGGTTCCCAGGCGGCACTCAGTCCACGACGCCACCCCAGCCAGTGTGACACAGTCTTATTTTCAAAAGTATATAGGACTGTTTCCCTCCCCAGACAAAATGTAAGATCTAGGTAAATGGGGACCTCTTTGTGTCCTTCATCGTGCCATCCCCAGTCACACGGTCGGCACTCTGTACACATGACCCAGTCTCCCACTGCACACATTCACTCCCTTATTCATTCATTTGCTGTCCCCTTTACGGCTGGCCTGCCCTGACCCCAGGACCCCAGCCCTGGGTTCTCTATCCACACACAGACCTTCAGGACGAGGCATGTTCCCTGCTGGAAGTCTTCTCTATCCATGTTCTCTCCCTGGCCACCTCACATCCGTCCTGCAGCCTGAAGCTGTCACTCTGCTCCACCCACATGATGACCCACTTCCACAGTGCCCTACATGTCTCCCTTGTCACACCCCAGTAATCATGTCTCCTGTCTGTGGCCCGCTGTCCTGGTGAGAAGCTGGTGAGGACATGGCCAGGTTCTGTTTGGATTATACTGTGTCCCAGTTCTTAGCACAGATCCTGCTCCACACCAGCAGTGCAATCCTGGTTGACCTCGTATGGCCTGGGCACGCCAGGACAGACAGAATGAACTGGGGGGACACTAGACCACGTCTGCACGCCGGGACAGAAGGCCGCAGGGAAGGAGGTCATGCTGTCCCCTCACTGGGACTCCAAGTGGAGGGCAGGGTAGGCCCCCAGCCTGAGTTTGAGCTTGGGCAGGACCAGACACGACAAAGGACACACGTACTTGCGGGTGTTCTCGTTCTTCAGCAGCGACTTGGCCTGCTGCTCGCTGATGATGGTGGCCTTCACCTGGGGGGGGTTCATGTGCACGTTCAGCTTCCCCCCCACCAGCAGCCGCACGGTGGCTGCAAACTTGGTCTGGGTCTTCAGGACCTGAGGGGGCTGCTTCTCAATGATGAAGGTGCTGCAGGGACACAAGAGATGCTTCCTCAGGGGACAGGGCTCTGGTCCCTCCACGTGGGGAGGGTGCCTCGCACAGGGCTCAGCAGGCATGGGAACAGCACGTGGCAGAGACCCTGTTCCCGGGGGGCCACCCAGAGTCGGGGGGAAGGCGGGAGGGGAGGCAGGGAATTGAACTTGGCGGCTGGCACGGGCTGCAGGACACAAGGGCAGCCCATGCGGCACTCACGAGAGGAACTGGAAAGGTCAACACCAAGCAGTCGTAGCAATGGG